>JAECUM010013877.1:52500-85481 GCA_016617855.1 Megalonaias nervosa
CATAATTTATTATTTCCTACTGAACTACGTTAGGAAGATGAGAAGAAAACAATACATTGGTGCGCAGAAAATATTATATAGCGCTCTCATAACAGTAAATGGCGTGCAATAAATACAATATTGTCTAAAAATCATTTAGCATAAACAAGTTAATATATTATGCACTTAAAAAAATAAACGCTCAAAATATTATGACCTGCAAATAGTGCTGTACAGTGCTGTACAGTCTTCTCGATTTAATAAAGTTTGCAAACAATTTACCTAGTTACGTTAACAAAATACTGTAATGGTGCACATTAAATGCTAATATAAAAGTAAAAGGAATAAATTAATACATCTGCACTTCGGAATACGGTTGAAATATAGTGAAAACTTTTATTTCCCATCTATTCACCATACATGGACAATTTCAAAGAGACATTTGAAGAAAAATGATTTTGTAAACTGAACTTATTTCCATATGAGGACTTTATGTTTAAAGTAGATGTTGATATTTATATTGAAAACGAAGGAAGAAGTTTGGTGCAAAACATAAATAGAAATGAATGCATATTACGAGTCTTCAAGTCGGCCATACTGTATTGATGAAGAAAATTTAAGATATTAATGCAAATCCTTGACTCGACTGAATTATTCAAAGAAACTTAATCTAGCATATAGACTCGTGTGATAATTGAAAAAATTTTGAATTATCATCAGTCGATGTATAGACAGATTTTCGCGCCACATGATCGGGATGGAAGCCAATCAAACAAATAATTGACTCGAAAATCATTTTGGCTCCTTCATACTTGTTGCAGTAAAAATTGATGGTTTGCCGATAATAATAATAAACCAACTCTTCGAAAATAGAATTACGATCACATTACACATAGAGAAAGACGTGAGATATATACTTCGATCTTACATAACTTATCTCAACTGTTTTTGACATATGATTATATTTAAGAGGGCAATCCAGATGAAATGGAAGCATGTACAGACAGGTAAAGTATCTGATGGACTGCATTAAAGGACCGTATACATGTTATCAGCAAAACAAACTTGTGGCGACATTGCAGCGAACTGACTCGTGCAAGCTCATTCTGAGCAGCCCTGTCTCTTCCCCAATACATTTGAACGTAATATGCAAAGGAAAATACCAAATATGTTACGCACCATGACTTAAGGTGTGTACGTACGATGCTCGTCAATTTGTACTACCTGCTTAATTACCATCCCGTTTTATATATCTTTCAGAGAAAAAAAATTGCTATCATTGCTTTTAAAGGTCTTTCCACGCTAAAATCTTGATAAGATTGGGTATTTTGTCTTGCATTGAAAGTATCCCTTGCTGATTACTGTTCAGGTAATGAATCACGACAAAGCAACCAAGAAGTGTAATTTGTATCGGCATCCTATTGTTAAGGGAAGCAATTTCATTTCATGCTTACTTAGATCAAACTACACTCCAACCAGTTTCTGGAACGTTTTGAAACTACAATTGATATTGTTAGTGACATGTATAATCGTATTGTTATTATGGGGGACTATAACACTGATTTATTTGTACATTCTTTAAATTTAGTTAATATAATGGTAAGATATAGTCTACGATATGTGATAACAAATCCTACACGAGTTACTTCTACTACCATAACCTTGCTTGATCCAATCTTTGTAGGCAGTGGTAGAACATCTGGAAATAAGTGCTCATGATCAAGTAATGACTATTTTAGTTCATTCTTTTCTTGTTGCTGCAAATGTGAACGTTTCTGGTCCAGATTATTCATAATTTCTGAATTCTGAAGATTTGTTACTCCAAAGTCAATACAACCCGTTTACATTCCATCTCTTAAATCCTGACTGTGTGAGACAAGTACAACTAAATTAATCGCAAGATTAACCTGGCTAAATATGTCAACATACTACTTTAATATATTTATATGGCAAAGTTGTTTTTGTCTACGCCTCCCATATATATATATATATATATATATATATATATATATATATATATATATATATATATATATATATATATATATATTGTACTATTTCAATATGGCAAATATTCAATTTTCAACTTATGGTAAACCACATTTTAAAAGAAATCAAAACAAAAGCAAAAACACAATCATGCTTAAGTTCGTACGTTCCTCAAGCCGTCCAATAGGACCATGCCAGTTATCGACAAATCATGCGTCAAATGTTGGAAATGGATCTTAGTTTTAGTATTATAATAGTTTCCTAATGTTGAATCCGTGTGCAGTTTAAGGTTTCAAAAATGGCACAAAGTGGGTAGGTGATATGACCGTACGTTTCTCTAAATGTGTAAGTGTATAATCGCAGTCAATAGGTAACATGAAAATGAATATCGATCCTTGAAGAACTAGGCTCCATTACATTGCTCTATGTACAGAATTTTTAACGATTGTTGATCCGTCATAAGAAGAAATATTTCCTCTGATAGAAAGGCAGGCAGGACTCTATCTTTGAGTAGAAAATCAATGAAATGAAATATCGAAAACACAGCTGAAATTTTAGAAGACAGACATTATTTTTGTTCAAATTAATATTTTGATTTCTGATAATATGTGCAAGCGCATGTAAACCTTCCAAATATTAACAGTCGAATTAGCGCCAAAAAGCATATAACATCAAGGGTATGTTTTCTCATGCTAGTATGTATGTATGTATGTATGTATTGCGAAACACAATACACTTACTGAAATTGTATTTGCATATTTGAATATTTGACAAGAAAATATATGCCAACGCTAAACCGAGATCCTAATGCCAACAGATCGTCGGCATTACGATAGTAGAATAAAAACTGCAATAATGTTGCTGACTTCGAGCTAATTTTGCTAGCTTGTTTGAACTTCGCCTTACGAAAATGCTGATTATATACAAAATGGGAGAACGACAGAGAATGTGTTGTGTTTTGTACGTGTGTGCATGCTGAGGAGTGTATTACATAATTGACAGCTTATTAATGTGCCAATCTGAAAACTAGATATTGATATATCTAACTTCGTATGATAGTGTCATGCTAATTAGAACCTAAGCATATATATATTTCAATACAGATGTGCAAAGCATCTACCATTTTCTCCAAGCTTAGTTTACAATTAAATACCTGCATTAATCAATCAATATATTCTTCCTAAATATGGACCTATTGATTTATTGTGTTTCTGTTCTATACTGAAATTTCTTTGAAAGATACTTATTGGTGTACTGCCAAAAGCAAAAAAAAAAAAAAAAAATCAAAAAAAAAATGCACTAAAACCACCTGCACACCTCCAAACACACCGTAAAAGTAGTGTTAGTCCCAGTGGTGCAGAGTCGCTTTTACATATTTGTCAAGAATAGATTAGTGTTCAATTGTAATTCAAGAAATCATTAGATTAAATAAGATTCGTGCTTATCTTTCTGCGTTTGTCATTTTCAATTGTGATAATATTCAATATATTATCTGATCATTAGCATTATTTTGTGACACATTGTTACGTCTTCTCAATATTCTGTCTCTGGCCGAAATAAAACCTTAGTTCACATGATGCATTGTCTTTAGAAAAATGGTTCTGTGAAACAAACCTTATTAACATGTAAGGTCATAAATGGAGGAATTATCTTGCAGAAGTAAATCGGTAGAAATTTAATATTGTATTGCAGAACGTAAGTTTTAATCTGCCCACTTCTACACATCGAACTGAAAATGGATTTGAGAGAAGCAATCGCTGTCGCCATCTCGATCATGTCTGCTATTGGTGGTTGCAAAGCAACCTGTAAATGCTGGTTCATGTTTTCATGTCTGGATTAAGACACAGTTATGTGGGACCAGTGAGCGTAAGTTATGATTGCTACTTAAATATTGAGAAAGTAACAAACACTCTCGTGAATCTGGCAGGTGTTGGGCATAAATATACGTACTGAATATGTTAACTTGTCGTCAAGTGCTTCAAAATCATACAGTCACTTATGGTCGATGGTCGATGGCCACGATGGAAAGCCATCTGGGCTTATCTGGTTTCATGCTTGCTTTGAATGTCTAGACATCTACTTACCAGTACTGTCTGATGTTGAATAAGGTATATAGGGTCTGGTATCCAGATCATAACGTAAATATTCTAGTTTATACCGCATTCACATGTTGATATTGAGTTATATATTATTTTGTTTATTCTTTTGGGTATTGTGGGTGAGACCTAATTATGGCGTGGTTAACACGAGAGCAAGTGTGTTCTTTGGCGAAAGCCACAATATCGAACAAGACAGTCACCGTAAACTTAACACGATACACAATATTTTTAATATCAAGAGCAGATAAGTTCTTTTCTAAGAAATAATAATGGGTACACATATTATCGAAATACTTATCTGATAATGTATGTTACTGATTCAAGCATATCAATATTTTGTGTCTAGACCTTGGTTAATGTACTTTTTAGTGCTGATGAACGTAACACGATATCATATAACGTAAGCACCCACTTATTCCATCCTTTGCTTAAAACGCCAAATTATTAAATGCCAACAATGTGGAAAATTAATAGGAACATCTGCGCAGTGTATTTACATCGGGGACACACGAGAAACATATAAAAAGTTATTTTATAATTTCGAGTAACCGAGGTCGTTTCTGTATATGACGATGATTGATGCTAAACAAACCTGGTAATTGCATATTATTATAATTCTACACAATGTGTTACTGTTTTTTTTCCTAAAGAACCAAGAATACCAAAATAGAAGATGTATCGTGTACAACACAAAACATTTTAATCATAGTGCACTATAGAAATTCTGGCAAATGTGATAAAACCATACAAAGGTAAAATAAGAAACACAAAATGTAACCATATGTCACCAGAAATGCCTGTCAAGTTATAAGGAACGATCTTTCGTACAATATACTGTTATTTTAGGTGCTCTTTGAAACTCTGTCATCATTTCTGTAGGTTCCCTGTTTGTGAAACTATACGTACAAGGACTGTTACAATCTTTATTAATAACTGTTTCATAGATTTACAGCAAAAGGAGTAAATAATCATAGATTGATTGTACTCAGTAATTACGGAATAAAGTTTCATGTGCTCGCCATGGTTCTCATACATCGGTCGCTTTCATTGAACTCTTAGCAATTTCCCGGGGGATGTTTAACTTACAGAATGTCTGATTTAAAGTGAGAATTATGAATGATCATTATCTCTAAATTAAGGTGAACTGACTTGCCTCATCGTGGCAATAAGTATTCCGTAAGTGGGAAGACGGTTTGTATGGCTTAATTAACTGAACTATTAAATCTACGTTTCCTATATATGTAAAAAGAAAGAGTAAGTCGGAAAACTATCATTGAAAAACTCGGTCCCGTAAACTTATGGGGCTTAGAAGTTGTACTTAGGATGAATGTGTAGCAAATTAAATCTTATAGGTTCGCTTGCTATGAGTACAGAAGCACGCAACTTTTGGCTTTAACATATGATTACCTTGTTTACAAATGTTCTAAGCCGCAAACGCTGTATAAAGATTCTATGTACGACTTTTTCTTTTAAGTCTTCTTTTTTAGTTCAAGTGTTATGTGTAAGCAGTTTTGTGCATAATGTGTCCTTATGTTTAAGAATGCCGCCATCTTGGACATACGGTTCACCTTAAAAAAAAAAAAAAAAAAAAAAACATACGTGCACATGCTCGCGAGTTCTTAATTTCAAAGCGACCTGTGATGAGGTGGCAATCGGTTTTTTCAAACGTATGAAACATTATGTTTAGGAAGTTAGTTTAAAGGAAAGACAAAGACCTGAAAATTATTTCTAAGTCCGTAAATGGAAAGTTCATTCATACAGAATGGAACAATATCATATGTTGATAAATGTACAACCAGGTGCATACAGTTTCGTGTAGTGATAGCTTGAATAATTCGAACCATTCTATTAGGCATCCAAGTGTATTAGCATCCGCCACTATTCTCACAGTATCGTCGTTGACATGCCTGCCTGTACGTTAGCTCTATACATGAACTAATCTTCTGACATGTCGGTTAAACTGTTATCAATGTTAAAAAATACTCGCATCTATCCAATTAGTCTTCCTTCCTCACTCACTTACAATCTCTTTCATGTTCTTCAGTTGACCGTTTATTTCTCATAGAATCAAGAGGTGCCGCCGAGTAATCTTCTTTCCGCTGTGCTGCCCACAAGCAACACCGCTCACAGTGAAGCCCGTCATCCAGCTTAGAGTAGGGCAAATGAATCCTCTAGCCATTGTACATTTACACCTGCCTCTAAGCAGCTTAATTACTGGCATAATTAGTTTCAATAAAAATACAGTGCTTGGTTGTAGTCCATTTGAAGAAGATTCCAAAACTTTTACCCCGTGTCAAGCGTGGAGCCTGAGGAAAGATCTGAATGTGTTGTGTAATTTTTGTTGAAAGAAATATTGAGGGCGAATGCAGAAGCTTATCTATCAATCTGTCTATGTGTGTGTATGTTTCAGTAATCACGCAGGCACATACACTTGCATATAGGTGATGCAAAGGCGAAAACGAACTATTGATTAATGCTTTGTGGTATGTGTAGATGACGTTTCGACATTCGAACATTTATGTTTTCTTAAAACATACTTCTACACCTCAATTTTTTGTACGTAGTATGTATGTTTTATTTCATATTGGTATAAAAATATTTGACGGTTTAGCTTGAGTTCTTACACTGCCGAGTATCAATCCCTGGTCTGCAGGTTACAGCACATTTCCTCTGGTTTGTAAGCATCGATCCTTATACCATCTAAACCATGCATACATCGCAAAGATGAATCAATAGATTCGTTGGCGTGGGCATTCTCTCATAGCGAATGTACCAGGTTGTCGCCCCAGTTATTTATCGAAATTTAATACACATTGGTACCGGATTCCTATGTCAAAAAGAAAAGTATATAGAAGTTACTAATATGCAGCATTATAAATATGCATCCAACAAATCACAATGTATTTTCATTGGATCTGTCGAGCGGATTTTTGGTAACATTAATGTAATTTTTCATTATGAATAATTAATATTATCATGCTAGTTAGATAACTCGAATTTTTTTCCTAATTGCTTTCCAAAACCCATGTATTTTGTAGACATAATTCAGTTATTTTGAAGGTTTTCACCGGCACATATTCAAAGGAGAAAGGCATCAGTTACAGGATATCCTAATTATTGTTATATGTTTGTTATGCGTGGCCCCATTCAACACAGAAAAACACCATAATAAACTAACATGCAAAGGTCACTACGTCTGCTTTACGTGTTGTTTGTGTTTCTAAAAATCAATAATTGTCTCGACTCCTAAGCTGCTTTCAACGTTGACTATGTTCGGTTCACAGTTTGTTTGTCAGACAATTAAGAGAGGTGCCGCCGAGTAATCTTGTTAACGATGAGATGCCTCAAAGCAATACCGCTCACAATTAAGCTCGTCAACGGGATTGAAGTAGGGCAACTGAATCCTCTAGCCATCGTTCATTTACATTGGACTCTAAGCAGTTTAACTACTGACATAATTATGTTTAAAAAATATACAGTACTTGGTTGTAGCCCAATTGATGGAGATTCCATTGTCTTTTACCCCTTGTCAAGCGTGGAGTCTGAGCAAATATTTGAATGTCTTGTGTAACTTTTGTTGAAATAAATATTGCGGGGGAATGCAGCAGCCTATCTATCTATCTATCTATCTATCTATCTATCTATCTATCTATCTATCTACGTGTATTGTTTGAGTACTCACGCACGAACATACACATGCATGCAGATCATACAAATGCAAAAACGTACTATTGACTGATGCTTTGACATATGTGTAAATCGTGTTTCTTCATGAGGACATTTTTGTTTCCTTAAAACATGAACCAAAATCTCAATATTTGGTATGTAGTATGCATGTTTCTGTTCATCTTGATATAAAATCATATTACAGGTTAGCTGGAATTCTTACCATATCGAGTTTCAAACCCGGGCCTTATATATATATATATATATATATATATATATATATATATATATATATATATATATATATATATATATATATATATATATATGTGTTAGATTTTTATGCGACAAATATGAACGTTTCTCGGATTAATACTGCACGACATTTGGGAGTAAAGTATTCATCCGAGAATATGAGTTCATATTTCCCAAACAAATGCAGCAACGTTTGCTTTATATATACTCATTTTCTTATACTACCTGAGGCTTAATTATAAACTATACACTACAGAACACAAAGCAATTGAATTTATCCTTTTATTCAAAAATAAATACATGACCGTAGATTCATCAGTATAGAACAACAATATTAATGCGTACATAATACCATCCAACTTCGTCACGTGCTCGACATTAGTTTCAAAAAGAATTGTCGTTGTGATCTACTTAAAATTGAAATTTAGAGTCATATTGTGAATGGATGCGCATTGCAACAACTGTTCCATTTGGTCTGGAATGGATGGATGTTGATTTAGGTTGATCCAACTCAATTCTGCTTTTCTGATTATTAGTCAATTCATTGCAAAAAGGAGAATTTGATTTTAGTTGGAAATGTACTCGAAATTCCAGTACAATTTCTGGGTATCAGGTTGTGCTGGACATATCGTTCGGATTTGCAGAACTTAGATAGTACATTTTGAGGAAATTCAGGATGCATAAATGTAAGTGTATTTATTACCATTCCTATTACCAGCTAAAGAAGACATGTTTATGCCCTGTCACTTGTATATCGCTATTGGATGGACCCCAGCTATGACCTGTATCATACAGTATGTGTTGTCTATCGCTAGCCTAACATTGTTTCGCAATAGTTACACGGGGAAAATTGCAAAGCAACTGTTGTGTGATAGTCCATTTAGCAAGCAGAAATAATTCTTTTTGGTCGTCTTGGATTGTTGGCCTGACGCTCTTAGTTTCCCAACAAAACCTTCAGTTGCCTTTTTTTCCTCGAATCTAGTATTTTTACAGACTTGCAATATGGTACATCTCTGATATATGTTTGATAGCCCTTGGCCTCAATATGCTTTCTTCTGCTATATTTTTCTAGACCATAGAGAGCACTGGTCATAGTCTGAACCGTTCTGTTTGAATATTTCTCCTAAATTACTGTTTCAATGAGCAGAACGGAACGGTATTTTCAATAACTTCGTATTGTTGTTGACATCATGAATATCGCGTTCATTCGTGTGCTTGTTTAAAGTTTCCCTGCTGACTCAGTGAATTCGTCCAAATCGTTAACTGTATCATATATACATTCAAATGGATGAAACTGCTTGTTTAATTTATTCACTGTTACGAGTCTATGCTCTTAAAATAAGTAACAGAAAAGAATGCAAGACAGCAAGCTTTGTATAATGTTACAAATAATTTATTTCCCAAGAATGCACAGTGAAAATAGGAAAAAACGAACTTACGGTATTGCGAATTAAATCCCAAAATAACCCAAGAATTACAGACACAAGTTCTAGTAATTCAAAGTTCTTAATAAAACTCAGTACAAGTCCAGAATAAATCCAAAAACTGACTGCGATGATGTCTCTGTTATAGCTCCTAGTGTGTTGATGTGTCCACAGTCTTTTATTGAATCACAGAAATATAAATCCAGGTTTGAACACACTATACACTCCAGTTAATGTCCAAGACATTTATCAGAGCACTCTTGTATTTCCAGACAAAAAATAATCACTTGAATTCAGTAATTTGAAGAAATAAAATTCAGCCCAACTGGACACAACATAATATGCAATTTCAAGGTGCTAGATCTTAAACCAACTGATAAAATCCTCGCAGTTACAATGGTTATAGTTCTCTACTTGACCTCGGGTCACAATTAGCATTTTTGAAAAAAAAATAACCTAATGGAAAGTAACGTTCTAGAATGATCCTGATGTTTACAAAACAATAACCTGGATTATGTATAATTCACTTAGGAAACTTCAAAACCAAGACCAAAATAACCATATTTACTTCTATTAAAAATAATACTGATTTAAACCCATAAACATAGAGAATAATTTAGCTATGTATTAATTGTTTGCAATGAATAAAATCAAAGAGTCAATTTCGGTCAAGCAGAAATGAATTCAATTTTGGACAAGGTAAATTTCAAATTACAATATTACATTGCAATAGCATGTAATGAAAAAAAATACTAACAAACAAAGCAAATTAAATATACATAACATCACAAACAAATCTAATCAACCAAAACCTAAAGCGTTTATTACATGAATGTATATGGTTTGTTTACAAAGTAGTTCCTAATACAATATACTATCATTAGACATACGTGTCATACACGTGCATACAATGTGAAGTTGTTTAGTATAGTAAAATACTACACGATTCTCATAATGTAAAATTAACTAGACATTATCGCTACATTGAAATGCTTTTTTCAAAAACTTGTCACCTGTCTGACTATACGTAAAACTGGTGTGACAGTATCTCGCATTCAAACGGCATATGCTCTTCTAATTTCTTCTCTGTAGAAAATATTCCATTATAATCTGAGTGTATTTGTCCATTCAGTATTAACTTTTTGTGTCATATAGAATAAAACGTAGTGACTGACATTACAAATGTTCTAGTTTGTAGAAGTATTTTATAATATATACAAAAAATTCTCATATAAGAAAATCAATTCTTAAAAATTCTCATATAAGAAAATCAATTCCTAAAACTAAGAAATTAATTTATTGTATTGTTATGAGGGGATTATTCTCTTAACTTTTATGAAATGATTTTGACCGGTAATTGCATCACATTATGAAGTAATGACGATTAATGGTAAAAGTGCTCTTCATCATGCCCAATTTTTATTGGTGGACACTCTCAGATCGGTAGAGATGACAAATAGTTCGAGCCTCCATTACGAAAGGTGTCACTATTGGCGATGTTGGCATTTTACATTGTTTGGGAGCGGAGAGGTACTGGGTTCAGACGGTAAAGAAAAGAATACTTGGTAGAGAAAATCACATTCATGATATAGAAATACGTATACATAAGCGTTTTAATTTAGACATAAAAATACATATAAAATTCCAAGATTCCTTCAAATATACGAAGTTCATACAATTCTGGAATTTCTGTCCTTTTTTAGAATTTAATGTACATAATTAAATATCGAATAAATTAATGATTGTCAAAATGCTTAACATTTTAATATTTCAGACTAATACATCAATCGTTCTGAGAAAAGCATTTTACTGAATGTTTGACTTAAAATACCAAAATATTAGGCTCTGTAACTTTAGGAACATTTTATTTCTAAATTAATTATTACTGAGTATGAAGTTGGTAGTTAACCCTTCTTTACAATAGTCAATGCTATGATTGCAAATACATATAAAATATTAATAAAGTTGAAACAGTCCATTACATGCTATACTTAAAAACTCATATTAAATATTTAAGAAAAACAGAAAAAGGTTTCAAGCTTCGAAAGAGAATTGAAACCAACTGTCTTCAAACATTTAAATCTTTTCATTTCTATCTTAAAGAAAATATTTAAAATATAGTACTTAGTTCTGTGCTCCCCTGTGTAAAAAAGGAGAAATATTCGTCATGAAGCCCAACGGAAAACTGGTCCCGCACGGCTTTCGTCGTTGCTGACTATAATCCTGGAAAGCAGAAAATCATAACTCGCTTCCATGAAAGGTCATAACCTCAAGCGATTGATTTAATCTATGCTTCATCGTTAAGAAAAATTCCAGTGTCCGTTTTCCGGTGTTTTACGAAAATTTACAAACCGTAATATAACATCTTTGTTTTCCAAATATGGTCGCCTGCCTGGGAACTTGCAGCTTCTGTTTAACTTCATAGTTCACAACCTTTCCAATACCTATTATTTAGAATTATACACGTCATCACATAACATTTGACTGTAGTAGCCCTTTTTCAAGACGGACTGATCAATGCCTTCGAGGAGAATTTGCTGATAAACCAGAGTTCTTCCTGCCATGACTTGTACAGTGTTTCTGATTACAGAATTCACAAACATAAAAAACAAAAAGGAATATTATAATACACATTTGAATTATAAGAGTAAAGGTTGCAGTGAATAAAAATTTCGAACAATTCAATACTAACAGAATTATGAAATGATTTTACTAATATTTCAAAAGATGCATTTTCAAATGTAAGACAATCAAGTATGATGGATCAAAATTAAGTAATAATCATGATATTCCAATATCGTTTGAATTGCTTCCATATTTTGAGAGCATGATGTCAACAGTAAGTTAAAAGACGGCTGCTTTAAAAGCAAAATTGCTCTTTACAGTAGTAGTGGAAACCAGGTTTTTTACTCATCGACCCCTCTCCCACCTCCAAACAAATACAATTTTTTTTCACCACCATCGAGATCACCTCACATTTTAAATACGTTTTGATCTCGACATTTAGGTGACGATATTTGATTGAGTGGGAGTGGGGTCTCTGATCCAGAAACTCTGGCTTTCCCCTACTACTGATAATTTTACTTACATTGTTTAGATAAAATTATTTAAAGAAAATTTTATATTGAAGATTATTACAAGCCATCAATAAAGAGTGTTGGATTTAACCTGACAAATAATGACCGATCGCTAGCGTATTAATTCCATCTTTACAATAATTTTTATCGTCAAAATTACATAGTTCACGTTTTATAATTGTAACAGTTTCAAGTTTGTGATGATTTGTTCTAATAACATTTGTTTTAATGAAACTAGTGTTACCGCGAACGCCGTTGGCAACATACCCCCCATCCCCGCTGAATACCTTTTGCTTTTTTTCGTTAGTTTATTGTCATCAAGAATCACAGCATACATTTTACTTCTAAGTTCAACAATCTCCTTTACTGGAGTGAACATAAATTCATCTTTCATTTTTCCAGTAACCTTTTTATTTATGTCATCATGAAATCCGCTATTGCGTGGATAATCAGATAAATCAAATAAATCTTTATTGCTATAATATCCGGATAAACATCTTCACATTTTATATTATATACAAGTGAATCGGTGTTGGTAAACTATAACTCAGAGCTTGGCCGCTGCTTTTTAACAAAATTGTAGTGAAAATCGTACATCAGCCAATTTGATAGATCAAGTAGAGCTGCTCCAACATAAATCGGGTTAAATAACTTTAAGTTTTGTTTTTCTGCGTTTGCGCAACAAGATTTTCGTTAAAGATTTTCATACTAACAAAATCATAATTATTTGCAAGTTTATTTCGGCGGTTTATATCATTAACAATTTCGATATTGACGCGTTTTCTGATATTTTCCATTGTCTTACCAAATCGGAGTTATTCATCAGCTTGAAAAAGTTTTTCTCAAAGTCCGTTTTAGCAATAGCACGACGTTTAGTATTTAAATCAATATAATCTGCTGTCCATCTCGACTGATTAAACTTTAATACACGATGAAATTTTCTGAGAATAAGACCAGCATCTACTGCTTGTTTTAAGTTTTTGTAATGTAACACATAATTTCGTTTATTTAATAAATTTAGAACTAGCTTATTAACTATTGAATTTGCAGCGGTTGTCATTGATCTTTGTTCAGGCGATAATAGACTATACTCGATTATCATTGATTCTGCACAAAATGGATAATCATTATGCCGATCATGCAACGAGCTAGGATAACCAAGATCAACCTCAACAAAATAATTAACATCAGAGCGCTCAAAATCTTTCTCAGTTTCTGTAAGAAATTGATCTGGAGTTATCCAATGAAATTCACTATGAGGCATTGGCTCTGACATAGCATAATCATACAAATTATTGGAGTTTAAATAAATAATATAACCTGAAGGAAGATTTTTATCATCATTTTTTAAATAATTATTATTAGCAACTGCATTTTTGTTATGATACCAATTAAACCGCGAATACCGCTCTTGATAAAATTAAACATATCAACGTCAGTTAATAACTCCAACTCTATTTTGCTCGGTTTTAGCAAGGTGTCCCACGACAGCCCCGGCTCGGAGTAGTACCAGCACGGGTCTAGGCTATAATTTTCATAACTAACTTGAAGAAAACTTTCAAAAACATCTGCAAGCAATAACACGTCTGTTTTTAAATATAAATCATGATAATCACCAAATGTTTTACAATTGAATTTATTCCAAATTTCTTGTGCATAATTATGCTCATCGTCTGAAACAACTTCAGTTTTTAGTTGCGAATAAAATTTATCTTTGTCAGGCAGAGAAGTTTCATCGAATCTGCTCCCATCATCAAGATACTCGTACGGAGATACTCCTTTTTTTGTTAATGCAGTATAATTATCGCCAAAGCAGTTTCTTAGATTATTAAAATTACTACAACCTTTAACAAGTTAGTGTAATGATGCTGCCATGAACTGAAGACTATCAAGAAAACGTAATTTGCCTAACGTAACTGACATATTCTTTTCAAAATTGTTCGGAATACACTTTATGACGTTATTTAGTTTTAGTTTAGCTTTAATTTCATTATCACCAAATGCTTCTACTATTATATGGCTATCGTATCCCCTAAAATTATGTAGTACGACAAGAATAAAATCTGATGCATGAAATTTTAAAATTACAATTATCATGCGCTGCTTCGCGATATTGTCCGGCTAAATGACAATGATCTTTAACTTTTATGTTATTATCGCCAAACGATTGCTCGCAAATTTGACAATTAACTACATTATCAAACTAATTTTTTTTTTTTGGCTCGGGTGTTAATTTTTTCATCCTCGACGTTGTCGAAGTAGTTGTTTTAGATAGTTTATTAGAAATTGTATCAACATCATCTATCAGATTTTCAAACAACCAAACAGCTGGACTTTTAGAGTCGTTACTTTTACAACGATATAATTTTATTGGAGTTGATAAACTATCATTTGCACAACAAACTACTTTATAAGCAACTCCACATGGAACATGCTGTTTTATTTTTCTTGTGCTTGATTTATTCAGACCATTTTCCGCGCCAGCTACTGGAACGAGTAAGCACTCAAAATCAGCATAAATAACAAACGTAATTTTTAGCTTGTGATTTTAGTTTTTAAATTTTATCTTTTTTTTTTTTTGTTGTTGTTTTCTTTTTCCCTGGGCATTGCTGCTCGCTGAACATTAATGCACTACTTGAGATGCTCTTTTTAATCTTCTATCAGGCTGAACCTGTTTATTTTTATCCTCAGATAAACTTTGCAAACAACGATAACAAAAATATTTTTTTTTTACCTTTATTATATTGTTGACCAATTAACCCGTTAAAGTTTTTATCCAAACATAATGATTTTTATAAAACAACAAATTTTTTGTTGACTGAGTAGCTTTTCTGAAATATACCTTGGATAAACATTTTCTTTTTCGTCTAGTCCAAATATATTAACAGAAATGCTATTTTGTTTTTCAGATTTTGGTGTTTGATTTTCTGCTACTGGAAAATTAATTCCACTAAAATTTAACTCCGACATATATTGCAAGTATTTTTCAACACGATCGGAGTTTTTATTTTGCGGATGTAGCGCTGAAATAATTGCCCACTGAAAACATTTATTATCAACACTTTTTACATTAATACAACATTTTTTGTTTTATATTTTTTGAAAAAGATCGACGTAGGAGCTACCACGTAGTATATTGTATTTCACTGTGTGAAATAGAGCTTCCTTTAACATTTCATACTTCCAACCTGAGCCTGATGCGGTATATTCTTCCAATTTCTTGTTTATTTTTTTATGTATTTTATTACCGACTGAGGAACGATATGTTCCATTTAAAATTCTACATCATTTGGCTGTTAAGTGCGGCTCAGCAATTTCGCTACTAGCACTTACATTTTCAAAAATTATATCAAGTATATCCATTTCACTTTCATCTATAACATGCAACTTAGAAAAAATAGCATGATATTGCACTATCAACGTAATACTTTTAAGTAAAGCAAGTTCACTTTCTACTGTTGGTCGAAGTAGATGAAACAAATTTGTTGCGTTAAAATTTGCTAAAACATTTTGATTGTCAAATTATAGCTATTATCATATCCTGAAAATGTACTAGCAATTTTTTCTGCCTTAACTTTGTCAATAAGGCTCTTTCTAGCAATATCCCTCAACTTTAGCAATATATTATATCATCTTGTATTTCTAATTGAAAAGCTCGATAAAACAATCAATTAGAGATATAAAAATGCTTTAGTATAATGGCAAAGTTTGAGATATATCAGATTGACAGCACAAGAAGAAAATGAATATCACGTTGATCCGATTTATAATCATTACGCTAGCAATGTACTTGGTTCGGTAATTCATGTTAAATATCAAGAGCTATTTGACATACCAACTCAGTGCAGTATAAAACTCAGCGTAAAAGGCGATGATGTTGAAAGAAAGGAAATATTTAGAAATTTTTTATTTATACTTTGTTTTGCGGGGAAATACCAGCTGGACAACGTGTATATCGAGTAACCGGTTCAATTAATGATTATAATATCGAAAATTTAGCTTCGCAAGATAAATTTCAACCGCATCCAGTATTTGATTTATACGAGGCTGCTGATCGTGCAATTATTCGAAGTAGAAAAACGGAAAAAGTATTTGAAAATTTAGGAAATCATGGTTATTTGCATGATTGTTAGAGGAACAAAAACTTATAAAATTCACTATCTTTGTCATCGTTTTGTTTATGAAACTTTTAATGACGCTATTCCACATGGTTTAGTTATCGACCATATCAACAATATTAAAACAGACAATAGCATTGAAAATCTAGATGTTGTTACGTCAAAAGAAAATACTAAAAGCGGAAAAGCTGGAAATAATAATTTTAGTAGGATAAACAAGTAAAATCACATCACATAATATTAACATGAAAGAAGAAATTAAATTTTTGTCAATGAAAGCTGCTGCAAGGCATTTTAAGATTAATTCACAATCAATAAAAGATGTTGCCGATGGTAAAAGAAAATCATCAACGTCAACATTTGATAGGATTATTTTCCAATATGAAGATTAAGTATATTTTCTAGTTCAATTTTAGTGAGACAATTATGTGCAAACATCATAACATCATCTTTAGTATGTTTGATTGTCATGATAGGACTATCTTTAAGTTTTTTCTGTTCCTGTTAGCAGAATTTTATGAAAATCACCTTACATTACAACAACGTCAACTGAATTAAAGCTGTAACTCAACAAGCATTTCCTTACTACTTCAGCTAGATCTCGATAATTCAATATATTATCTCGCTGATGATATTTTATTTCTTCCATCTTTATTTTAATAATTAGACAAAAGTAATCAAATAATAATGACGAGCATGATCAATAGACTCATCAAAATAATACAACGATGCTGATGTTTTAAACAAAGATGATGAAGACAAAGTTGAGGACGACATTTACATTAAAAATAAAAACAACTATACGGAAGATGATATTTGATTTGATAATGAAGTTGACGACAATGACATTGTAACGGTAAGCGCAGACGATAAAAAAAATTACTGCCTACCAACATCAGACTGATACGATGTTAAATGTCATATTGCTAAAACAAATAAGAAAATTTTATTTTACAGTTGCCTAGCAGCAATTATTCTGGCATCTTATACAACCGTTTCTCATTGCTAAAATGATTGGTCGACAAAAAAAATATTAAATTTGATTTTTGTTTTTGTTAAAATATTTAATCTGATGCAAATATCAGAAGATAGAAAATTGTATTTAATATCGCTGTATAAGCCAGTAAGATGTAAAGCTGTACTGCTGAAGTACTGGAAAATTTACAACAATATTTCGTAGATATAATCGACTTAGCCGGTACCCAGCTATTAAAAATATAGCTGTATCCGCGCCATTTGACTAAACTTTTATTACCTTTTTTTCTCGAGAACTTTTTCAATAACAACTACATCTTGATCAATTTTCTTCAGCTCCTTCTCGTAAAAACTACCAATCACACGTTCACTAGCTATATCTTTCAACGAGTATGTTACTGGAATTGTCAATAAAGCCTTATCAACAACAAATACTTCTTCACTCCAGTCTGGAGTAAATCCCTTTTCAAATATTTTTTGTAAGTGATATTTTAACTTTATCACCAACTTTAAACTTGTGTCTGCGGTACATGTTTTCATTTCCTAGTATCGGATTTTTAATTGCGTCATTTGGTGACATTTTAATTGATTTGTTCTTTATATTGTTGTATTTGTCATCAATTTGCTGAAGACCGTCAATGTAGTTATCCGTATTTTTTATTATAAGATGTTTGTAAATTGTTTCGTTTAAAGTTCTATTAATTCTCTCGACGACAACACTTTTACCCTCGTTTCCGGTAACATACTTTGTAATATTATTTTGCTCAAGAAATTGCTCAAACCTTTTCTGCCCCGTGATCTGTCCAAATTTTATTTGGTTTTCTTTCTGTTTCAACAATAATCTGTTAAATTGCGCTGGTTATTGATTTTCCTGTTTTATCTGCGACCGGTACGCTAAAAGCGTATTTACTTAAAAACATCAATAACGTTAAACAAATATTTTTTTTGTTATTATTAAACCGAGAAAGATTTGACGTATCAACTAAATCGATCGCCCAAATATCATCAATGGCGTTTGCGGCGACCTTTCGGCGCGGAATTTTTTTTTTTTTTTAGGCCGATGTAATTCGGCTGCTAGCGGCATTGCTCCATTACCGAGCTTCGATTAAACCGTGCATTAACTTTCTATCAAACGCTCTCTTATTCAGCTCGGTTTCATATCACGTAATTCATTTAGCATTACTTTATCACAGCCAAGTTTATCTTGCTCGTGACCGCGATAGCAAATATCATGTCGTATTGTTATTGCATCAACTTGATTGTAAGGCTCTTGTAGTGGAAGTGGATTATTATTTTCGTCAAGTTGTTTATCAAGTGGATTGTATGGACCAGTATATTTATGTCCTGTAAGGGTCCAGCCGCCTTTTGGTTTTGGTAACTTTCCGATTAACTTTTGTATATCCAATCCCGATCCAATTAATTCTCGTTTACCGCAGTTCTGGCAATATACTACAATTTTATCTTGTTCTACACAAACATCTTTGTCGACTGCTTCGCAGTTGCATTTACATTTCAATTTCTTGATTATATCAGGTGGTGCACAATTTTTAGTCATCGACTAAAATAACTTTATCGTTGATCGGTACCATATCTATTCCAGCGCCGGTCACTGCTTTAAGAAATGTACCTTTTATTCCTCCACAAATCACACAGTGACTTTTTAACATTAATTTATTTATTTATTTATTTATTTATTTATTTATTTATTTATTTATTTTTTGTTTCTCCTTTATTTTCAGCTTTAGTTTTACACTTGAAACAGTACATTAACATTTTATATTTGAGTTTAGATAAAATTAATTGCAAGTGAATCATTATCGTGAGAAGTTTGTTTGTCAAACTGTAAAATAAAATTTAAAAAGGAATCCAATCCCTTAGAATTTATTCTGGGGTATTGGTACATCTGCTTGATAAACATTACACAATGATATCCACAAGCTGAAGATCCAACAGGTTGAAGTTGATTTGACGAGTAATTTATTTGTGGTATTTTTTGCTAATATATTTTTATTGCATCACTCGGAGGAAGGCCAAACGAGTCAAAATAGTTGTTGTTGTAAACTGCAACCCAATGCGTACCAGATCCATCACTAAAATTCTGTACATTAATTAAATATGATCCTGGCGATGGCATCTCCGTAAGCTCAGCTTTAGAATAAACTCCATGAAAATTTATTACTTTTATAGTTTTTCAAGTACATGAAAATTACTCAATGATTTTATCTCCTTGTTCCTTGCAACGTCAGACCGCGGCCTATTCCTAACAGATTTGGCAACATACTTCCCGCTATTCCCCCCAGTAATGGTCCTATAAATCCGCCCTCCATTTTTCTCGATCTCTTGTGGGTTTTGTTTCTCGTTGTCTTTCGTTTTGTTGTTGTCTTTCGTTTGGGCATTTTATTTTACAGTGTTAGACAAAAATTCATTTTATACCGTCGCGTGAGACAGCTTTTTTGGTTGCGCCAGATATTGCGCCAGACGCTGCTGCTATTTCCAATGTTCCGAGCACAGGCAAAATTTCTGGCAATAAACATTTGACTAGTGCAGCAATTGCAGGTCCAAAGGAACCACCATTTCGGGCCATTGCAGTTATTTTCGACTCTGAAAGATCTAAAACAAACTGTTTACCTTTTTCGAGTTTATTTACTTGTGTTTGAGTTAACATTAATTTTGTTCCCATCTGTGGATCAGTTAGGGGACTAATTTTAAGCGAAACCGACTGTCGTTTGGCAACTGCATTTGATAGTTGTTTTTTTTTTTAATTTGTCCTTGCGTCATATGTACTTCTCTTATAATATATTTTGTCATTATATCAAAGTTGTCAGATTAAACTTGGACCGTCATCTTATCCCCTTCTGAGTCAATCGTTACCAAACGATCGCTGCCAATTAACGCGTACACATTATATGGATCAACTGGAACAACACCTGATGTCCAAGTAACTTCTATATCTGCGGTCGATCCATTGGCGCGATCAGAATGTTTACTAACAGCAATAAAAAAAAAGATATTTGATACAGCGGTCGAAAATTCCTCAAAAGAAATTTGAGATCCACTATCGGCGTCTTGATATTTTTGCATAGCGTCCATCAGGTACATATACGGTCTGGACAAGTTTCTTGTAAACTTGGACTGTCATCTTACCCCCTACTGAATCAATTGTTATAAAACGATCGCTGTCAACAGCGAAATTACACTCGATCGCTCGTTCTGGATATTGTTTTGAATTTACTCTGACAAATATTCGCCTGACATCGGCATTATCAAATACGGCATTGTTAAACTCATGATCGTTACGTCGTGCTTGTCGCTGAAATACAATAAACAGATGCCGTGGTAGTTGCTCGCTAGGTACGGTTGTTACTCGCCATGTATAGTCAGTTGTAATTGGAATTGCTGTCTGATATATTTTATGTTGTTGGAAACAAATCTTCTTTGTATGTTGTTGAAGCATATTATTTAGTTCTACTGATTTTGTAATTGATGTGGTTATTCGCGGTATCCATAGAGCGAGTCTATTGATAACAAATTGTCCCTCAGCCACGCCGTCCGCATGAAAAACACAATCGTTTTGTTCTGCTCTATCAAGTATTACAGTATGTTTAACTCCAGGAAATACTTTATTATAATCTCGACAAAATCCGAAAGTTGTACTTAACGGCAACATCGTTGTTATTTGTCTAGACTCAGCTGCAAAAGCTTTTCGTTTGGCATGGCCCTCATTATAAGTTTTAATTTTAGTGTCAGTTGTATTAAACATTAAATCCAGCATCGCAACACCATTTGCAACTTCAGCTGGTGCGTCTACAAGCTCTAACAGCATTCACATCAGTGGCTGCGGCAGGTGCGACTATACCCAGAGCGGAAGCATTAGTGATAGGAAAATTTCTTACGATTATAACATCTGCAGCTGCATCAGCTCCTTGTATTAAATACCCCCAAGAAACAAATTCAGTTGACACGGCAGATCCTGTTCCCGTATCTGTAAACCACATCATTTTTACTGCAACTGACCTAGAATAATCTTCACTAAATGAAACAATATGGAAAATTTTACTTGCAACTGGCAAATGCATTGAAATATCTTCTACTGTTTGATTAGATAGTTGATAAAGTGCACTTCTAAATAAGTTCCAGCCATTATTCACAAGTGCAATTTCTGCACCAGCTGCAATATCACTACCAACTGCGGTTAATATTTGTCCACGTACTTCTAGTACCGCTTTATGTGGCAGTAGAAATACATCTTCATATCTAGTTCTAAATGTTCTAACTCCAGTTTTATTTGGTTCGCTCGAGTTTTCGTCGAAATATTCGACGTACTTAAATTCTGTTGCTCTATCATTAGTGTCATGTTTTTGTTAAATCGAGATAATTTTGACTCATTTTTTATTTTATTATTTACATAAAAGTTAGAATGCTGCAACTGCTGAAGTAGATTTTTTAATTAGTTTTTGTATAATTTGTTCGCCTTTTGGCGATAAAAGTTTTTTTTTTTTTTTTTTGCTATCATTGCACATCTAGTATCTTCTGTTAACGCAATTTCTGAGGTAATCTGCTTAATTTCAGTTGAAGATGGCGCGCCTTTTATTTTAGCGGCGATCTTTTGTCCGACTGCAGTTTCAGCAGTACTTGCTGCACTCGTTGCAAGTTTTATGATGCATCAATAGCAATTTCAGCAACCGTATGCGCAATTACGGGTATATTTTCAGCAATTTTAGCAAATATATTTCCAAAAAATTCACCTACAATTTTTCTCCTATAGATTTGTTCGTTGTCTCATTTCTATTATCTATATTTTGCAAAATAATTAAAACAATTGCAGATGTAAATAATAGGTAACAATCTCATTGTTAAGATCAAGTTGTCGACCAGATTGATCTGTCAATTGCATGTTTATTTCTGTTATTTGATTTTCAACATTCAACGGGTAATAAATAACTTGTCGTGGACTAACTTGCATTAGCGACCCCGGCGGAAAATCTGGCGAAAAGCTGTATATTGTTTGTCCTTGGCTACCTCGTGCAGAATAAGATCCAGATGCATTAGAATAGTTTATTAAAATTGTATTTACATCTGTTATATTTATTGGCAGATCTCCGTCATATACTACAGTTTGTTCTGCTAGAGAACCATACTGTAAATCCCAATATTAACAAATTATTTTTAGTGTTATTCTAGCACGTAACGTGTTATAGTTTGGAGTTAACTCAAAGTTATCGCCGGTACTATCGGCGCTGTTTTTGTTGCAAGTTCTTTTATAACCTTATTTAGATCGGTCACATTGTAAGCACCTTGTTTTGGTATCTTAAATGTTTTCCATGCTGTTTGCTGGTGTTGTTCGAAATGTAAAATCGTCATTTAAATTAGTTTTTACGTTCGCCATAGAATGCCATGCTGTAAAAGAAATTAATCCAATTTCATATTGTAAATCGGGATTAAGTTCTATTGGCAGAATATAGTTTACAGAAAAATTTGAGCTATATCTTGTTGTCTGTGAATAGTCAAGCAACAATGTTGTAGACATTTTATAAAAATATAGTTTACAAAATTTATCCGTTAAGATCGTCATGTAAAATTTCGTATTCGCTTGATGACAAATGATCAAGTATATCTACCAAATCATTGTCAATTTCCGAGCTAACATTACCAGCTTCTTTTGACGATATCAGCATCATTAACCTGCTAATCATTTCAGCGGTTGATAAAAATACTTGTACGCCTGTTCCAGTTTTCACAGCTGTCGCAGCTTCCTTAACTTCTCTAGCTTTCTCTCTATCACTCGCTAATCTTGCTAAACCTTCTCTATATATTTTTTAAATAATTTAAGGAAATTCCACCCTTTACCGTATTCTTTTTCTTTGGTTCGAGATTGAATCGCTTTTTGATAAAACACATTAGCAATATCACTATCCCTATATCTATCGTAAAGCGGAAGAAGGTGTTCTTCACCTTCTTTAATTTCGTCCATTAATTTATAAGCACTTTCACCACTATCAATAATCTAGCCCAGTTTTTCTGTGACTGTGTCATACTCTACAGGAAACCAAGCTCTAATCGATTCAATATCCTTAATATCATGCTTAGTTAAAAAAAATTATAATCCTTTAATGTTATTTCAGTGTTTGCATTTTTTCCTATAAAATTCTCTTTGTTCTGCAATGTTCATAATTTTTACAGTTGTTTGACCAATTTTCCTTTGTTCCACTTCTATATCCTCTATTTTCGTTCTTAATTCTGATAGCATCCTTTTCGTTTCTGCTGTTGTTGCTATTGTTAATCTTTGCTGAAGTGCAAATGGATTATTCAGAAGTCAATTTAGTTCAGAACCTCGAGCAACTGGATTGGCTATGTTTGCCACAAGCGCCTCAGCCAATTTTCTAGTTTCCTCAGATCTTTCAATTTTCCATAACTCTTCCCGTCGCTGCCTCCTGTTGTTCTTTAACGAGTCCCAGTTAACCTTTTTCCTGTAATTTCTGGGGGTTTTTTCCAGCTAAAGCCTCAGTAACAGGTTTTAAAATTTTAGCTGTTTCTTCTGCAGCAGTTACTTGTCCACGCCTTGTTTCTTGCAATTTTTTCTTAAAGCCTGCCTGAGATTTAGCAAGACTTTTAGTGACTCCAAATGTTTCTTTTATTTCATTTGTTTTTCCATTTTATTTCCTATATTTTCATTAAAAAAAAATATAGTTTACAAAATTTGTTTGCTGTAAATATTTGTCAATACAACAACGAAACATTTTTTTCGGATCACGCGCAAGTTTATCAAATAAAAAGAAATTATATTTGTATTTAGTTGCTTGATTATATAGTTCAATAAATTTATCTTTTGTTACGTCTCCACATTGCTCGTTTGCAATATTTCGCATATCAACATTGTCAACACTTGGAAACAATATAAAACAGCCAGTATTTCATCTTATAAATTTATCAACATTATAAAACCCCTGGGCAAAATAAACAGAGTTGCATCGTTTATTGCGCGACAATGAAAAATAAGATGTTATTTTGTTCATCTCTTCGTTGTTTAGCAAAATATCATGAAAAACAACTATTTATGTTCTGTTGAATCAAGTTCGTTTACTGGAATAAGTTCTTCCGGTTGCTTTATAATAAAAAAAAATTCTCACCAGCATCAAGATCGTTGCGCATTTTATCGTTATATTTGTTTAATAACTCGTATTTATCCTGTTGTAGTTTATTGTGTAAATGTAAACTAGATCATAATTAAAATTATCGCTGAGAGGAAAATTCATTAACAAATTTGTTTTACCAGACACTGTTCGTCCAACAATAAGATAATGACAATCTGGTAGCTCGTTGTTATTTTATGTTTTACTAGTCACTCGGTATCAAAGTTCAATATTGACATTATATATCTGTTGTGTTATAGAAAAAATATCTAGCCTATATTTTATAAAACAAAATGAGCTACTACACGAAATTCGGAACAGCATTAAATGGCTCTGTGTCAGATATTGTATTAAACGGCAGTACAGCTGCAGTTGATTTATCAGGTTATTTTAAAAAAAAATCTGGTGATACAATGACAGACAACTTGTCAATGTCAAATCAGCGGGTTTTACGTTTAGAAACAGCATATCCACCAATAAATGTAGTTGACAAGCAAGCTGTTAAGTTATTTAAAACTAAAAACTGTCGACGATAAAAAAAAAACTTGATAAAACCGGCGAAGTAGTTACTGGCAATGTTAGTATGTCAGGCAAGAAAATATTAAATTTAGAAACTGCATATCCACCGTTAAAATCTGATCAATCTCAAGCTATAAGTTTATCGCAGTTAATTTATATTGATAATATTAAAATTAATAAATCCGGCGACATAATGACAGGCAATCTTAATATGTCAGGTAAGAAAATATTAAATTTAGAAACTGTTTATCCACCTCCGAATTTAGATCAATCTCAGGCTGTAAGTTATTTACAATTAAAAACCGTCGACGATAAAAGAAAAACTCGATAAAACAGGTGGAACAGTTACCGGTAATATAATGCTGTCAAATAATTCAACAATAACTGGATTATCAATAAATTCACCACCAGCGGATAATACTGGCACTATTAGTTATGCACAATTATGTGGAGCAATTACGCCGTATTTACATTTATCTAGTGGATTTATGACCGGATTGATTCATATTGGCGGGCATGTAGTATATAACACTCAACTTTACAATACAACGTTAGATAATGATGGTTGGCTAACAAATGTTAAATTTGTTAAAAGTAATTTTGTTAAGTTGACTGGAGATACAATGATCGGCATTTTAAATAAGGGAGATAATAAAATAATTTCATCACACGTTCCAGCACCTGCAAATGATCTAACAAACAAAAAATACGTCGAGGACGCAGACTCTGTGTTATCAAACAATATTCAACATATTTCAGCAAATTATTTGCTTCTCGCTGGTAGTATGATGCAGAGGATGATAGATATGGGGTTAAATAGAATAGTATCGGCATATATTCCAACTTCAGCAAACGATTTAACAAATAAAGCTTATGTTGACTCGGTTACAGCTGGTGGAGTAAAATGCAAAAAAAAATAATGTTGGATTTATCCCCTATTTAATTGATGCGACATCAAATAGAGTTGGATTTGTTGCTAGTGCATCAACGCAGTATCCCGGAAATTATCCAAATCAAGCTTTTTTGTTTACAAGCGCAATATCAGGAGGACTGGAATGGACGACAAACGGGCAAACATCAAACGTTTGCATAAAAACACAATGTCCGTACGCTGTTGCTATTTGGCAATTTCAATTACGTGGACAATTAAATTCAGGTGTAGGTAGAGTTTATAACTGAAAATTGCAAGGATCTAGTGATGATGCAACTTGGACGGATTTATACAGTACAACTAATACGTACGTTTCAAATGCGCAGCATTTTACTTTAGCAACTGCAAACAACAAACAAATATAAATATTTCAGAATATACAGTAATTGCGCAGAAATTCCATATCTCAGATTAACTGTTTTTCAAATATTTACACTCGATGATCAAGTCTGATCAGGTTTTATGTTACAATAAAAATTAATGGCAGATCCGCCGATAATAGCAGTCGCTAGAGAATTTTACAATCATATTGTTAATGTTGCTACGCCACCTGTTAAATCTGAGGATCTTGCTGAGTCGGTAAGTTCTTTAAATATAAATATAAAATTACATAAAATGAAAAATTTAAGGTATTATGGTATAAATAAAGTTGGTGATGAGAAACTACCAGATTAAGAAAAAAAAATTTGTCAGGGTTATGTTCATGAGAGAACCACAGCTAAAAGACGCAATAAAAGATTATGATATTATTAGTAAATACTGTCATCTTGACAATTGCAGAGATGACCAAAATGAGGTTTAAAATATACTGAAAAAAGCATTACTAGAGCTTGATATTGAAAATATAGATATTATAAATAGATTAGATATAATAAAATCGAAAGCACATGGCGAACAGGCTCGAGAAGAAGCTCGAATAACCAGTTTACATAATCGACTAAACAAAGTATCCAAAATAAAAAAGAAAAAATTAGATAAAATAAAAATTAAACGATAAATTTAAAAAACGAGATATATTTCAAACATTTGGAATGTATTATCATGATAAACAAACATTATTAGATGTTGCTAGACCAATAAATGCAGTGCTAGCTATAAAAGCTTATATGAACACAATTTTACCGTTAATTAAGAAAGCTCCAGAATTTGATCCAGTTATTATTGACAAATCATTAAATATTGTAAATGATTTTAAGAATGATTTCAATAGTTTAATGCAGATCAACAATTTTTTTTTTTTATAGATGAAGTTGAAGCAGCTGTAATTAATAGAAAAATTGATTTGTATTACGATATTAGTGAAGCAGATGATGATAATTATCCTCCACCAACATTACATAGATCTAGACAGCTATCACAAAAAAATTATTATAGTGAGCTACATGAACTATATGATAAAACAGTTTATAGACAGATATTGCTTAAAGTCCGTATACTTGAGGGCGACTTTACAACGATTGGAGGTATACCTGTATTTGACCACACTGCTTCATCTAATACTCCAGGACAAGAAAAAAAAAAAGAACTAGCAAAGTCATTTATGTTTAATTTTATAGTTGTATACGCAATAATTCGACAATATCTCGTTCTTAAAAATTTTATACCCGATGAAATTGCTCTAGTTCTCGGAAATATTGATGAAACTGAAGAAAAAGCTAAGGAACTTGTAAATGATCAAGATTATATTTCTCATTTTGTAAATGGAACAGATTATAAAACAATTTTCTCATATAGTTGGTTAAAGAAAAATGAGGTATTAACTAATGTAAAATATAATAACATAGTCTCTTAAGTTTATGATACGTACAGAGATTTTATAGCTAGTGATGCTAATGTTAATTTTATAAATACACTTGATGCAGTTGCTGGCGCTAGAACATTTACTGATCTATAAAAATATAGATAATATAATGAAAAAAGAAATTATTGATTTCAATCACGTGTCAGAGAATATTCTAAAATCTGATCATGAAGAATTGACGCAGTGCTACAAATACTATCACAAAAAATACTGGTGCACAAAAAAAATGTTTTAAATATTATGGAAGATTAATTAATATAATATCATACTTGCCATTTTTAATGACTGGCTCGGGTATAGTCTGTAGCGGGACTGTAATAAATCCGTTATTGTTAATTATTTATGGAATTGGCGTTAGTTTATCAACAATGTTAAAACGTATTAAATCGTTATTAACAACAAAAAAATTATTGTAAAACAGCAAGTACATAAATGTTAAATCAGATTCGATCTTCCTTAGGTGAACTTAAGTATGATATGGACGATTTTTAATTCGCGAATTTCACATGATTGGTGATGTGCTTATAGATATTTTACAAATGCGTGTTGGCAAATATGAAAAATATTATCAAAAGATTTATTAATCTAACATTTCAGTAAATTATGATAATTTATATCGTGTGAAACACACTTAAATTCATCTTTGGTTTTCTTAATATCTATAACATCACTTATAAATTTTAAATCTATTGATTTAGGTTTCATTCCATTGTTTTACAGTAGTATACAATTAATTGTGTAATAATAAAACATTTTGGAAGATAAAACTCGTGACTAATATTATTAACATAATAGGTTTTTTTCATTGGATAAAGTTGTTCTGACGTAATAATATAAAAATATCATCAAGATATTCCTCAAAATATTTCTATATTATCTCTTTTTATCATATCACGTTTAATAAAACCAGAAAGCGTATCAATTATTTCATCGTCTCTGTTCATTATCATTATACTATAAACATTTTTTATCTCTAATATAAAAGTTTCTTTAAATAATTTTATCTATCCAATGTAAATAAAATTATGAGTAGTAGAGGAAAGCCAAAGTTTCCGGATCAGAAACCCAACTCCCACTCAATCAAATATCGTCACCTAAATGTCCAGATCAAAATGTATTTAAAATGTGAGGTGATCTCGATGATGGTGAAAAAAAAATAATTTGTATTTGTTTGGAGGTGGGAGTGGGGTCGATGAGCCAGTAACCTGGTTTTCCAGTTCTGCTTTTACATGATCACTAACATACAAAACTTCAAGAGAACATGTTATGAACGAAAATGTCTACAAAGTTTGAGCCAAGCTGGTACGTTAGTAGTTTCTATCTCGAAGCCAAACCCTGTGATCTACATTTTACTTTTTATTGCAGACATTGCTTTTCAAAACTTTTATCTGAAGCTGTATGAATATTAACAATACCACTAAAACACTGTTCTCATAGGAACATCATACTCTCTCTCTCTCTCTCTCTCTCTCTCTCTCTCTCTCTCTCTCTCTCTCTCTCTCTCTCTCTCTCTCTCTTCGGTGAAATGGGGAGTGAATTGTAGTGATTGCACCTTTCCATAGATACCCATCCTCCTATCAAGATTTTTGAAAATATTTAAATGACCAACACCGATCTTTTCTCTGCAGTTATTATGTACTTCTGAAAGTGAGACTGACATAAGATTAAACTGTGAGCATTTGCAACAGGCATACTGAAGAATATGTAGGCATACGTCTGTGCTACTTTCATGTACTGTATACTAAAATTTATTTATATGTAGTAAATAGGGGAACAATTCGATGCCTATATCAGCCAGTTGATTGAAATGGCTTCTTCTGCGTGTTAAAGAAATGAACTTGAACTAATCCAAAATTTTACTTTAGCTTTTATTGAAATAGGGATCGTGAATTTTGTCATGGTATACAATATTAAATTCTAACATAAAAAGAAAAATAAAAAAATATTTCGGCTATTTTGTTTTCTCTTCAAATTACTTCTGAACTCGACCGCTCCGATGGCCTAAGTGGTAATTTATGATACAAGCAGCTGTTTCGCTAGGCACTCACCAATAAGAGGTTAGTGTTAAGACTTGTTGGCCTGGTGTCAGGATAATGTGACTGGTTGGGGTATTTACGTATATGCAAGGTCTTGTTTCAATCTCCAGGATACATGTAATCAGTGAGAAAAAAAAACGGAAGTTCTTCCATTTTTAAAAGCAAACCCTGTAAAAAATTATGGAACTCTGAGAAAAATAGTGCGATTGCTTTTCTCTTTTTCATGTCATCGCGGAGGATGTTTTCAATAAAATAGTACATTAATATTGATGTTATGTATTACAATAAGCCAAATATGCCTATCAATCTCTTCTTCTGACAGAAAATACCTTGTAGCAATATTGTGTATGAAATGTCATTAATTATAGGGGGAACTAAGTATACAAAGAAGTAAAATCAAAATCTGTTCGATCAGTGAACGAAAAATATATCAAAAATATTTATTTTCATTCATTTGAAATAAAATTAAGGAAAACAAATGACAAAAAGTAGATTCCATGCTTCCATATAACGGTGTTATCAGAAATGGCAAACTTTTCTTATGGACACAGTTTAGAATGAAAGTTGCCTAAATCCCAACGGCCATGAAACGTTGAACATAACTTTGAACATCATTCACACAGTGAATGCAATATTTTAATGTAAAAAATATACGCATTTGGATTTATATACATGTCGTTTTGCATCACATTTTATTTTTGTCTTCATTTCGTGGACATCCCGTGCTTGGAATAAATTAAAATAAAACTGTCTTTCATACATCCCATATACCTTGACATCATCGTCTTTTCTTCTCTGACAGTAATTCTATCGCATCTGTTGCTCATTTTTGTCTGTAGTTGTATAACTACAACACGGAAGGAGAAAATATTAATGTATATTTCAATATTGAATACTGAAGTCAAAACCAATGTGTCTGTGCGTGGGGGAGGGGGATTGATAGCTCAATGAAAACCAGGGAGTAAATTCTTAAATTATGAACACGCAGACACAAAAGAGTTTACTTGACCTGGAGCAATCATAGACGTACTTGCAGCTCGAGGGAGCTGTTTTAGGCTTACAAGAAAAGACCGGTGATGATGGGAGGATGTACTTCATTCTAGGCAGACTAGCTCCACTCCACAATGGAGTCATGAAAAGTAAAGGAAATCGGGTATACGTGGTGACTGCTCCCCCAATAAACAGAACACTCGAAAGAAAGGAGATTCATATAACTGGCTTACTGCCAGAGACACCAACAGTGGAACTCAAACTTAAATCGGAAAACAATCCGAAACTCGCCGTAAGGCAGCATAAAGTGACTAAAGTAATGAAAAGCTTAAGAACTGTCACTACAGACACAGAAGAAACGACCCATTTTCTTCTAGTTGATGGACTATCCTTTTAACAAATCCTGGCATACTGACCGCATACAAGATCCACCGTGTCCTGAACGTGGGCAAATTGGATTTGCGGCAAAGGATAGCTTAAACACAGTCACTACAATACTAAGAGCGAGCACTTATGTTGCTGCCAAAATTCCAAATTATAATGACCTGGAACATAATCCTGACACACAATTCGACGAAACTCAATGGTGCAGGAAAATCGTACAGAAGAGAACAAAGGAATAAGAAACTATTTGCAGTTGAAGAAGTAGATACAGACGTGAAGGAGGATAACAATCCATTCAAAACAGGAATTCACAAGAGTAATGTGGTTAAAGACTAGGGTGAACTCATTGTCATGCGTATGGAAACTGAAAGGATGCGAACACAAAGCAAGGAAAATTTCAGAGCAAAACAACAAGAAATCAACACGCAAACAAAAACAGTCAAACATCATAAATCGAAAATAATCACTGAAAAACCAAGAAGAGTTACACTTTGATGATGTGGAAGCTTTTTAAGAGAAAGAGCCTACTGTTGTAGATAGTATAAATGAAGAAACGTGCCAATCGGGAACGTTAGCAGAGGACATGCCACAGACGGTGGAAAATCCTATTACTTGTCACCAAAACCCGCTTTAAAAAGAGCGGAACGATATAACCGTCTTAGCAGATAAAAATAAGCAAGTACACTCTTTTATACAGTCACCACCACCCAAAAAACTCAATGAATAGGAAGAAAGCAATACCAAAACAATGGAAAAACAACAATAAGCCAGGACAAACATGGGAAAAAAAAGCCCAAATATTAAGACTAGAACAACAAAGACAAACCAAACAAAAATGCAGATGTCGTGATTGAATTTTTGGGGAAATCTATTTTTGTTCTTATAGTTCAAATGGGTATTATTTTAATAAAGATTATGGCTCCTAAGTAAAAGTCTCAAAAGCCTTTGCATTACTCAAATGTATTATAAATTTCTTCCTGTATTCGAAGTTAGCGAATTCAGTATTCAGTAACATTAATACAAGGATTGCTAAATCAGCAAATTCCTTTCTGCTGACCTTATCAGTTAACTACATACACTTCATAGAAAGTGCTATTACAGCAAATTTTTCTGTAATGACGCCTGTAAATCCAAAGAACAAGTATCAGTAATGTTGTGAACTCCGAAGTCAGACGAAAACTTAAAATTGCACAGGCAGGCGATCATATTTGAAAAACTAAGACATTATATTACGGTTCGTAAATTGTCCTAAAACTCCGGAATACGAACCTTGTAATGTTTCAAACGCTTTAGTAGACGTTAGGCTCACCACTCGAAAGTCGTGATCTTACGTGGAATCGAGCTATGATTCCCTGCTCTCCAGAATCACTTATACACAACGCCTGACCAGGATGAGAGTTCGCCTTCTTTACAGGTAAGAGAAATTACCTATCACAATTTAAAGATTTTGTATTAGAGCCGCAGTGGAATAATTTGAATGTTTTAAAACATCGAGTTTGATTTATTTTGGAAAAAACTTCATGCTATGTAGAAGCATTTGAAACATGTCTGTATTCCGTTTATTATGTACTATTAATGATAAAATACATTTTGATTTGGAAATTAAAT
>JAECUM010013878.1:0-24927 GCA_016617855.1 Megalonaias nervosa
GCACTTAAACTTAATTGATACTATTATAAATAAAGATGTCCTCTATGTTATTATAAGTCATAGTATCTGCAATGTTATCTTCCTAGATAAATGTGTAAATGAAATAGAAGTCGTACTTTCCACTCGTCCGTGTATGCATGTATGTATGTATGTATGTATGTATGTATGTATGTATGCATGCATGCACGCACGCATGATTGTATGTATATATGTGTATGTATGTATTGTTACAACTCGGTGGTCTTAAACTAAGTAACAGAAAAGAGCGAAAAACAACAAGTTTTGTAAAATTCAAGAAATCATTTTTTCTGTAGAATACACAGTGAAATTTGAAACAGAACTTACGGTATTGTGAATTAAATCCCAAATAGTGGTTCAAATTCCAACACAGGTCCGAATGAATAAAGTTCCCAATTGATTTTCAGTAGTATTCCAACCAAGTTCCAATAGTGATTGTGTTGAGTTGCCTTTAGTCTGGATTGTGATGATGTGCCATCAGTCTTTTAATGTGTCCAGGATGTCCTTAACTATAATTCGAAATTAATATTTCTGTCCAAGAATATTATTGATCACTTGGTGATTCCAGTTAATAATTTATTAATTAAATAAATCCAAATTAATAAATGGACACAACAAGAAGAATGATTCTACAGCTGACGTTAAGGCAAAAGTGAGTAATTTTTCATAGTAAACCATATTATTCAAAACTAAGACACAATAATAGAACCACGAAGAGAGTCAAAAGTTCAATTCTAGAACATTTCCAGCTGTCAACAAGATAACTGCTATTACTAAATTTATTATAAAGAACTTGGGAAGCATCAGGTAAACCGGTTTATCCATTGGGGAATATCATATCCTTGACTAAGATTAAGATAATGATCCTCATATTTAACCTATACTCAAAGAAAAATATTAGCTATGTATGATTCTGTCACCTTATTCTTTGTAGACAGCACTATACAATATGTAAGTTTATTATGAAAAAGTGTCATAAAGGTGTGCTCAATTCAGTTTTTCGTCTTAAGCATGCTAGGCTGTAATGCTGTTTAACATAGTTCCTAATATTCCATTCCTTTCAATGAGTCTGCCGATAAAACCGCTAGAGATACCTTTCAGGTTAAGTATGAAAGTGACCACACATGATGATACAATGCATTGTTCAATTAAGCTGACATATTTCTTTAACTTTCGGGCTTTAAAAATTTGTGCATGTGATGCAGCCAGTTCGTTACTTCCCTTTTATTTTCTGCAAAACAATTGCAAATGGAAAAATGCTTTTCAATTCTTCATCTATGGATTAAAAAAATTATGGGTAAAATACTGTTTCTGACCAAAAAACTTATAGCTTGTATCGCGAGATGATTTGTGCAAGTTGAACGTACTTCATCATGTACGAGATCGATAAAAATTGGTTTAATTGAAACATTCACAGTATGCATGTATGTATGTATGTATGTATGTATGTATGTATGTATGCATGTATGTATGTATGTGTGTGTATGTATGTATGTATATATGTTATGTATGTATGTATGTATCATTGTATCGTTGTATGTATGTATGTATGTATATGAGTGTGTGTGTATGTATGTATGAATGTATGTATGCATGTAAGCAGGCAGTTAGGTATGTAGGTAGTTATCGAGACATAGAAACAGAGCTAACGAATGCAAACAGTAAATGCGTATCTCTGGCATCAAGAATGGTTTTCCAAAAGCGTGTTAGCTTAAAATGGCCTCCATGATTGAATGACCATGGAGGGTTGTTTATATGTTTAACACCTTAAATACAATTTTAAATTATCACCTATCAGTCTGTGCAACTTGAACTTATCTGACGAAGTTTCTTTAGGACACATAATGTACAATGGACATATTTTGCATTATATGTGCGCACAATCGCTAACTGCACCCATTTGTAGTCAAACGTAAAGCACTTTGCAAATTTCAGTAAAATGAAGGTCAATTATATCGCTGGCGTGTTGTGAGTCATGAAACTTGTTGAGGCAATCGGATATGATGATCCGAAACATAGTCGGGTGTACGACAGCATAAAATTTAAATAGCTCAAGATATCCTTGGCTATATATCTTACAAGCAATGCACAAAATGATGCCATGACCTAATTTTTAAGTGCTGCACCAGCACAGATGCGTATCGTTTATCACAGCGTGGCAACTCTGCCTTGGAAAAAGACATAGATTTCGACTTTACTAATCTTCAGACCATATCCACGCGGCGAAAGTAAAATGCTGTCCAGATTTGGGCTGTAACTCGTCACTGTTATTAATTAGGATTAAATACGATTTTCTCAGTTAAATGTGATCAGCTCAGTATTAAATCAATCAATCAGAGGATAAGTTTATTTAAATTATAAATATCTTCGAAAGGCTGCATAGAACGATCTAAACTGTTATTAAGAAGCAATGACCTTGAGTAAGTCTTTCCCGTACCCTCTATTCGAAACTTACATTGATAACAATACAAAATAATTATCCATACAGATATGCATAAACGTAGACGAGTGAGGATAGCTGAATGGAGAGAGAGAGAGAGAGAGAGAGAGAGAGAGAGAGAGAGAGAGAGAGAGATTTCCATATCGCAAAAGACTTTCGTAAAAGTGAACTTAACTTTGATATATAATTGTTTTGACGAAACGTGTTTAAATGTTTGTTCTTTTACGAAGTTGTCTATTAATTAGCATTTTATGTTGGCAGAGCCTTTTGGAAATTCTTTCCCCTTTTGTGTCCTCCAAGTTTGTATGATATAGATTTTATTTCATCACAAACGATTGTTCTGACTTTAGTTTATAAATTGTTTCTACTTCACTGTTTTCACAATTCAACTTTCTGAGCAATTGTCGATTATGGCTAAGTTTTAAATAGAAGGAACACATAATGAAGAAATATTATCATTGCAGCTAACTTAGTAGTCGTGATGGCGAAGATTACTGATTAATAAACCTTTTGCTCTAAATCAGATAACAGAATACTTTTAAGAAGATGTCCTTTTTTTTGGAAAACCTGATCAGCAATTCTGGAGACCATTTGCATTGTAAATCAAACTCTGAGCTCAAATTTCACCAGATACAATATGACTTACTGCAAATAAGGATGATTTAAAATAATCATTAAATAAGTGTTTATTTGTGGATTATGTGGGTTATGTTTTTGTTTTGTTTGTTGTTGTTTGGGGTTGAAGCCATTTCTCAGCGCAAGTTAGGCTATATGTGATGGCCAGAATAATTGCTAGAGGAAGAACGAGGGAAAACCCGGGAAGAACCAACGACCGACGGGAAGCTACTGGCAGCTTTCTCACATATCCACATTGGCTGAGCCCGAGACTCTAGCCCACATGGACAGTGGTGAAATTGCAGTGACTATTAAAGGTCCAGTGGTTCAAACCACTCGGCCTTCCGTGGACCCATGTGGTGTTTGTAGAATAAACTTAAAACAGGTTCTAATATTGGTTCTCGAGGGCCACTCACTTATATAGGTATCCGGTCATATTTATTCCAGTAATATCCACTTGTATTTCGAAGATAATTTCCATCCAGTCTTTAAGTCTTCCGGAAACTCTTAACAATACATAGTTTGTAGGGAACGGATCTTTCAGTCATAGCATCACTCTGAGATGATATGTGTGATTATCGTACCAAACCTCACACCTGCACTACGTAAACGATTAAAAATTGTGGAAAAGAAACAAAACAATATAATTTGTGTGAAACCAAAGCCGGGAGCCACTGCTTTAGATCCTGTATACGAAAGTGGATCTTATTTTCAAAATGGCTACATGCCACCATTAAGTATGGTTAATTCTATTTTTACTCGACAACAGAAAATAAACAGTTTTGAATTATCTCTACATATATAAAGAGCGTATCGGTAATATCAGCCTAAAATTAGACTGGGTTGGGGGAGTACAACTCTATTTTAATGTGGAATAAATGGACAACATTTAATGGTTTGCATCAGAAAGGCACACACATTTCTGGGTTTATTGTATCAAGTCCGATTTAAGACTTATCTTTTGCTTTAAAAGGCATTTGTGAGCTACATTTCAAATGGATTAGCAACTACTCTTTCAAAACCACTGATTCAAGTAAACTGCTACGGTTTAGTGAAGTCTGAAACTCTTTAAGTCCAATAAAATATCGTCATATATACTACAAAGATTGTGACTGGAGGTATTATTAAAAATGAGTAGTATAGTGGGATAGATTGGCCCTCATCATGCCAAAGAAGGAAAATCAGCCTGGGACCGTTTGGCCCGCCGATTTATAGACCCAAAAAAGCAGCCTGGGACCGAATAGCCCCAGTGGGAATTTTGTATTAGCACACACTGGGACTGTATGGCGCCAAGAGGAATGGAACAGGTAGGGTGACGTCACGGTACTGGACATTGGCAACAATGTAGCAATGTAGTACTGTGACGTCATGCCACCTGTGTTATTTCTATAGACAAACACGAATCAGTCGCGTTCGTGTTTTAGTAGAGTAGGATTTTAATTTTTTTTAGGCAAGAAAGAATAAATCTTTTCGAGGCAATGGAGTGGCCCTGAAAAGGGCCTTTGGGTTTTTCTTCTATTGTCTCCATTTTTTTCACCAGCTCTTCACTTTTCCAATAATTCCCTTCTTCTTCTTTTTCTTTTCTTCGTCTGGAATCCAGTCAGGATGTTCCATCTCTCTAAACTTTTCCTGTACCTTTACCCAGTTTTGATTTAGTTTATCAAACTCCTCTTCCTTTTTTTGGTTTTCCTTCTCCTTTCTCTCTTGTGTCCAGGTGTCTTTGATTTTCGTTACCTCTTCTTTCATCACTTTTCTCATGAGGTCTTCAGATTTCCTTAATTTCTCTAATCCCCAGAGGACAAAAGACCACTCCATAAAATTGGCTTGCTCTTCTAAAAAGCACCTCACTTGGATGACATTATCAAGTGCGTCTTTTAATGTCACCACTCTCACATATTTACGATGGATGAAGCCTCTTATTTTTTCCACCTCTTCTATCATCCCTGCCACCTGATTCCTGGCTACTTTCAGGTTAGTAACTTGACCGGTCACAAAGTCTTGGCTGTCTGGATATTTCCATTCCTGTTCTAGCATTTCCACCGCGTAGGCTGCATCCATCATCCAAAAATAGCTGTCTCTTAACTCGTTAAACAAATTCATTTTTTCTTTTGAAGTTGTTGACTAGTCAACGTGGGTAGCCAGACTGACGAGCGTTCCGCGTTATATACGTCAAGCACGAACGTGAACGAAAACATCCCTTACACTCACTTCACATATGATATACTATCCTCACCTACGAACGAGAAAGCATAAAACACAAAAATTTACTATCCTCACCAACGAACGAGAAAGCATAAAACACACACCTATTTACTATCCACACAATCGGGATGAGAAGAAATACACACACCTATATACTATCCTCACCAACGAACGAGAAAGCATAAAACACACAAATTTACTATCCTCACCAACGAACGAGCAAGCATAAAACACACACCTATATACTATCCACGCCAACGAACGAGCAAGCATAAAACACACACCTATATACTATGCTCACCAACGAACGAGAAAGCATAAAACACACACCTATTTACTATCCACACAATCGGGATGAGAAGAAAAACACACACCTATTTATGGTCCTCACCAACGAACGAGCAGGCATAAAACACACACCCATATACTATCCTTACCAACGAAGGAGAACGCATAAAGCATACACACCTATATACTATCCTCACCAACGAACGAGAACGCATAAAACACACACCTATATACTATCCTCACCAAAGAAGGAAGAGAAGAAACACACACACACACACACACACACACACACACACACACACACACACACACACACACACACACACATCAGTAAAGGAGTGAGTGTTTATAGTCACACTACTCTACATTCACACGAATTTGCACGTTGAATAGTCTCTCTTTTCTAGAGATCTGGCTAGCCCTAAGAAGGGCTGTGTTTTTAGAACTCCAAATACACCTAGCTAATGGTGACACCTTCCTGGCCTGGCACCACCCACACAAAAGCTGCTCCAGTCCTGCTCCCAATTGATGCGTGTGGTTGGGAGCGCAGAGGGAGGTTGATTGGCTTCACTATCCCACTCCTCTGTTTGTGGAATAGTGAATACTTGTTGTTCCCTCTGTCCTCTGTGCCAGACCCGGGGATGATGATGATGATGATCTGGTCTCCTTGCCTCCTCTGCACGCTGTACTGGTTGTGGTTGTCTTTGTTGTGGTGCTGCTACTGTCTGTGGAAGTGTCCTCATCTCTGGCTTCACCTCACACTGAGGTCTCATGAAGAGGTGAGGCAGAATCCTTTCCTTCTCCTTTTCTTTCTTTTTCTTCTCCTCCTCTTCTATCCTGTCTTTCTCCTCTATGGCCTCCCTAGCCAGTTCGTCTAAAAGACGCCTGGCATACTCCAGGTGCATTTGGAGCTCCAACAATTTTGCTAATCTGCTGCTCATTTTTAACGTTGACTAGTCAACAATGGTAGCCAGACTGACAATTGTACCGCTTTATATTCCTGGAGCACGGACGTGAAGGTAAACATCCCTTGACACCCAAATTTACCATCACGTCAAATGCGCGGACCTAAAAGAAGCGCTCACGTTGACTTTTTTACTTTTTTACTTACAAACACAGACATGCACCATTGGACAAGACAGAGTAAACAAAGGGTGGATTTTTTTTTGTGCTGACAAAAGAAACGAAGTGCTTGTAGACACACTTCTATTTATTTTTTTAAAATTTTAAAAGTTTTGGCAATTGAATTAGTATCTCTTTTCAAGAGTATTGGGTAGCCCTGAAAAGGGCTGGTTTTTTTTGTGTTAACGGGAGTAATGGCAATCTTTTTTACTGTCTAAGATTGCGTCCCCGTCTGGCGACAGGCTTTCCTATACGATACAGTCTGCTTCTGCGGAAAGAGAAAGAGAATTCTCTGGTGTCCACACGGCAGTCCACAAAACCTCTGTCTGGTTCTTGCTGTTGCTGCTGTTGTTGCTGCTGTTGTTCTTTTCTCTGCTTCTTCTGAAGTCTGTACTTCTCAGTCCATTCTTCTTGTTCTTTTTTAATTTCCTCTCTGAAGACCTCTTCTACTAGGTCTTGGGCTATAGCTAACATCCTGAAATTCTCTATCTCTTCAGGTTTAGGTATCAGGTTTAGCCTGACACGATGTAAACTGACGTAAGCTTCGTTCAGCTTGGCTAGTCTGGAAGGCATGTTCATAGGTTGACGAGTCAACAGTGGATGGTCAGACTGGAGAACAACCCGCTTTATATGGTTCAAACGCGGACGCAATAGAAAACATCCCTACTCAGGTTTAGTGTCGGAACGCTATGATAGCTCATGTCATGGTGAGGGATAGAGAGAAAGTCAAAGAGCATATATTCACAGTGCTTTTTGAAAACAAACGACAGACACATTTTTTTTCAAAACACAACATTTTTTATTCAACCAACAAGTAACAAGTAACAAGTCACAAGTAACAAGTAATATCAAACAAATTATTTTTGACAAGGTTGACAACATTGTGAAATCATGTGAGATTTCCATTGATGGAAGTCATGAGGCCATTGATGTACACTACGTTTCCTAGCTAAAGACAAAAGATAACCATAATGGTCACAAAACCATCGATCTACTTTCTCATCGTTTCTAGAAGAGTGACGATCAAAATAAGTCACTAAATGTTCTAAAGGATATCCAAGACTGCGTTGATGAAGAAAATACACACAATATTGTCCAGACACCATGGAATCTGTGCCTTGTAATTTCACATTATTGTATCGTGTCGTCTGGGCATTTCTTCTCATAAAGTCAATGATATCGTCTTCCAAAGGGGGTAATCCATACGAATCAAAATATTCCACACAATTCTCTTGAGGGACGTAGACGGCAACCCAGTGAGTTCCTGGAAGATGACTTTCGTCCGTGTTGATGACATAAGCTTGATGGTCTTGAGGTTTGCGATGAGGTAGTTTATCTTTAGCGCACACGACAGGATTCCAAGAAGCAATATACGAACTATTGTTCAAAAGGTAATAAAGTTCCTAGGTATCCATTTTTTGTTGTGTTTTTTTTTCTTCACAGGTAATGATAAGTCATCAATTCAATTCTGACTTTTTGTTTGAAACGCTCTGTCAAGTAATCGTTTCTTCGCCTTGTCTCCGCACTCTGGGCTAAGAGAGCTTCGATGCGATAGATCTCTAGAATAGTCAATGGAGGGCAGGAAAGATTACGCAAACCTTTATACCACTCATGCAACACTGCTTCTTCTGAGATGAGACTCCAAGCTTCGTCCAGATAATCGTCCAATTTTTCTTCTTGATTCATTCCCAGACATTTATCGTGTTGAATTTGACTGGGATGATCGTTTTGACAGTAGTAGTTAAGAAGGCGGATCCTCAACCAAGTGCGGATTCTAGACCAGAGACCCCCATCCCCTTCAAAATAAATATATTCTGACATTTTTTACACCCTCCTCCTCCAAATTTCAGTAGACTAATTGGCAGATCCTAAACCAAACCGAGAATTCTCCTATAAAACTTTCTATTTTGTAATTTTATTAAGTAGTCATTTTCAGCTCAAAATAAGACTAAAAATATTTTATTGGAGTGGCCAGAAATTTTTTTCGATCTTGAAGAGGAGACCCCACCCCACTTTAAGGGGCGGATCCTAAACCAAAAGTGGATTGGGGGAGTTGTATCTCTGATCCAAGACCCGTCAATATGTTTACTATTTTTTTGTTTGTTATTTTTTAAGGTTTAAGTCTACAATAAAAATATATACTACATAAAAATAAACTATACAAAATATCATAAGCGGTTACCATTCCATTAAGGCCCCTTTCTTTTCTTTGTTTCCTTTGAGAGGTCTTTTACATGATGATGTCTTTCTTGTGACCGTTATTAGCACCCCACAAAGTTTTCTTTTTGGCAACATTCTTTATTACAGATAGTCTGATGTTGTTGTTGTTGTTGTGGGGCTTAACGCCACCCCTCAGCACACGATAGGCTATACATGGCGGCCAGTATTAATGGTGGAGGAAGAAACCGGGAAATCCCCGGAAAGAACCACCGACCCACGAGAAGCTACTGGCAAGCTTTCTCACATATCCACATTCGCCGAATCCTAGACTCGAACCCACGCAGACAGAGGCGAGATGGCAGTGATCCGTAACGGAGAGCGCTTTAGACCACTCGGCCACTCGGGGCCCCACAGATAGTCTGAAAATCAATACAGAGATGAAGTGCATTGGAACCAATCTATGTTCGACAATCCAGATACGATTTTTAAACAAGCTGGAACGGTATTATCTCCCTTCTATAATGACCAAGTGCTAAAGAATTAATTCCGTCTTTACAATATCTTTTATCATCAAAATTGCTAAGTCCACGTTTAATAATCGTATCAGTTTCAAGCTTATGAAGATTCGTTCTAATGACATTTGTCTTAATAAAACTGACATTATTATTTAGTGCTGATTTAAAATCGTTAAATTTCATACATTTCTTTACATAACCACGTGGAATTCCTTTCGCTTTCTTTGTCAGTTTATTATCGTCGAAGTCCAACAAACTCTTTCACAGGCACAAACATAAACTCATCTTTCATTTTACCAGTAACTTTTTTATTCGTATTATCAGTAAATCCACTACTAGTCGGACAATCTGATAAATCAAATAAATTTTTATTGTTATAAATATCCTCATAGACATCTTCACATTTTATATTATAAACCGCATCCTGTGTTTGATTTATACGGAGCTAATGACAAAGGAATTATACGACATATAAGAACAAAAAAAGTTGTTGAAAATTTGAAAAATAGCGGATACCTGTTTGCAATGCAATGGTACGTGGATCTAAAACAGATTTTGTTAATTATCTGTCACATAGGTTTGTTTATGAAACATTTAATGGCGCTATTTCAAATAATTTAGTTATCGATGATATTAACAAAATTAAAACTGATAATCGTCTAAAAAATTTAGATTTAGTTTCACCAAGAGAAAATAGTAAAAGAGGAAATACTGGTGGTAGTAGATTTGCAAAATCAATTATTTCAGTAAATCTTGAAACTGAAGAAGAAATGAAACTTAAATCAATAGCAACTGCTGCAAAATATCATAAAACTGACAACAAATCAATAAAAGATGTAGCTGATGGTAAAACTAAAACAGCAATGTCAATGTCAACATTTGATAGATTTAGTTTTGAATATGACGATCAATGATGTTTCTTAGCTCGGTTTTAGTTAAGCAACTGTGGGCAAACATCAAAACATCATCGCGATCAAATTTTAATGTTATAAAAGCACTATCGTTAAGTTAATTTTTTTCTGCTGCTGTTAGTAATATCCTATCATTTTCGCCAGGCATTACAATAACGTCAACAGAATATGCACTATAACCCGACAGACATTTTCGAACTGCTTCGGCTAGTTCCTTGTAATTTAATATATTAACTTTTTGATGATATTTTACTTCTGGAGATTTTGTTTCGCTGGCCATTATTATTATAAATTAGATAAAAGTATATTATAATATGAACTTGATGAAACGATTTGCTGATATATACGCGGAAGATTATATCTCTAACGATAAAGTCGCCAACAGCACAATCACTAACGACAATTTTATCTCTGGAGATATAGACAAATTTTCTAGCTATAGCGAAGATGATATTTTGTACAACAATGACGACGAAGATGACAGCAGCGTTGCTGTCACTGACAGAAAAAATTACAGAAGACCGACGACTGGACGATATAATGCTAAGTATCACATTGCTAAAAAAATAATAAAATTTAATTTTACTACTGCCGAACAACAAATATTTTGGCAGCTTATTAAACATTTTCTTGGTGTAAAAATAACTGGCCATCGAAGAAATATAAAATATGATTTTATTTTTTCTAAAATATTCAATTTGATGCCAGTCGATAATACAAGAAAATTATATTTAATTTCGTTATGTAAAACTATCAAATGTAAATCTGTACTTGCCAAGTACGAACAAATTTATAATAACATTATTGCATCGCAGTCGATGAAATCGACTTAGTTGGCACCCAGCTATTAAATTTATCGCTATATCCTCTCCATTTAACTAAACTTTTGTTGCCGCGCTTTCTAATAACTTTTTCAATAACAAATACGTCTTGGGAAGTTTTCTAAAGTTCCTGCTCTTAAAAACTACCAGTTATAGGTTCACCCAATAAATCCTTCAGCGCGTATGTTACAGGTATTGTTAAAAATACTTTATCAACAACAAAATCTTCTTCGCTCCAGTTTGGAGTAAATCCTTTTTGAAATGTTTTTTTTTCGTCAGAGAAATTCTAACTTTATCACCAACTTTAAATTTATGTCTGCGGTACATGTTTTCGTTCGCTAATATCGGATTTTTAATTGCGTCGTTTGGCGACATTTTAGTGGTTCGATGTTTCGTGTTGTTGTATTCATCAACAATGTTCTGTAAATTGTCAATATATTTATTTGTATTTTTAGCTGTCAAATACTTGTGCATTTTTTCGTTTAGTGTGCGATTAAATCGCTCGACGACAACGCTTTTACCTTCGTTTCCTATAACATATTTTTTGATATTATTTTGGAGCAAAAACTGCTCAAATATTTTATTAAAAATTCTGCTCCGTCATCAGTCCAGATTCTATTTGGTTTTCTTTCTGTAGTTGTTATTATTTGTTTTAGCGAATCAGTTATTGACGTTCCTGTCTTATCTGAAACTGGAACACTAAAAGCATATTTACTAAAAACATCTACAACGTTAAACAAGTATTTCTTATTATCGTTAAACTGAGCAAGATTTGACACATCTACTGAATCTATTGCCCAGATGTCATCAACGGCATTTGCGACAACTTTACGTCGCGTAAACGTTTTTTTTTTAGGTTTGTGTAATTCAGCTGCAAGATCATCATACAATTCTTCACCGAGTCCCAATTTATATTTTGCTCCAATAAAACCCTGCACCAGCCTTCTATCAAAACGTTCTCGCATATTTATCGGTTTCATATCACGAAGTTCGTCTAACGTTACTTTATCGCAGTCTCATTTTGAATTCTCTACACGAACGTCATCAGGATGTTCTATATCACGGTAGCAGATATCATGGCGCATTGCTATTGGATCAACTTGATTGTAAGGTTCTTGTCCTGACAGTGGATTATCGTTCTCGTCAAGTTGTTTATCTAACGGATTATAAGGTCCAGTATATTTATGGCCTGGCAGGGTCCAACCGACTTTTGGTTTCGGTAATTTGCCAATTACTTTATGTATATCTATATCTGTTCCTATTACTTCCCGGCGATTATAACGTTAACAGTATGTGACAATTTTATTTTGCTCCAGACAGAGATCTCTGTCACAATCACACTTGCATCTCATTCTGTATTTTCAGATTTATAATATTTTTTATTTGCAAATTTACAATAATAACTTTCAGTCGTCTACTAAAATAACGTCCCTGACATTGTCAGGGCAACCAGCTCCCAACGATTTCTTTAAAAACATACTTTTTCTTTTTCCGCAGACTGCACAAATACTTTTCAGCATCGTCCTGTTGTTCTTTGTTTTTTCTGCTGTTTCATTGATATTTTCTGTTTTAGTTTTACATTTAAGACAATATGTTGACATTATATATTGTAATTTAGATAAAATTAGCAAAATTATAAATAATTTTGTGCAAGTTGTAGATAGATTTACAAAACGTAATTGTAATCTTATCATTAGCGTGAGAAGGTTGCTTGTCAAGCTGTAAAATAAATTTTAAAAAATTAAATTTAGGCTGGGACATTTGTTTAATGAACATTATACAATAATATCCACAAGCAGAAGTTCCAATAGGTTGAATTTGATTAGACGAATAATTGATTATTTTATACTTTTTGTTTATATATTTTTTTATTGCGTCGCTCGGAGGAAGTCCAAACGAGTCAAAATAATTATCATAAACTGCTACCCAATGTGCACCAGATCCGTCGTTGAAATCTTGTATATTTATCATACAGGAACCACCTGTAATGTTAGTAAGTTCATCTTTGGAATAAACTCCGTGGAAAGTTTTTACTTGTTTTACTTGTTTTAGCTTATCAAGAATATCAAAGTTACTTAGCGGGGAGGCCGTGTTCCCGGCAATGTTAGTCCTCGTCCTATTCCCAGCAGATTGGGCAGTATACTTCCTGCTAACCCCGCTAAAAGTGGAGCTATTGGAATAAATCCGCCTTTGGTTGTTCTTCGACGTCGCGGTGTCTTTTCTTTCAATGTTGTTTTTCTTCGTCGTGGCATTATATTTATCAGTCACATAAAATTAAACTGAAAGTTTCTTTATACTATGACCTTCAACTGCTTTTTTCGTTGCGCCAGATATTGCTCCAGACGCTGCTGCTAGCCCTAATGTACCTAACACCGGAAAAATTTTTGGTAAAAACGTTTTGGCTATTACTGATAATGCCAGACCAAAGAAACCACCTTGTTTTGCCATCGCTGTTATTTGTGCGGCACTTAAATTTAAAACAAAAGGTTTGCCGCGATCGTACCTGTTCACCTGTTTTTGGTTAACATTAATTTTGTTAAAATAACCTTGGAAATGTCAGGGTTGAATTTTAGTGACACCTGCCTCTGCTTTGCAACAGCAGCCGCAATGTTTTGACTTGACCATCAGTAAAATATATTTCTTTTACAATATATTTTGTCATCTCATATTAAAGTTACAGATTAAACTTGCAAAATTACTAGTAATTTTTAAACTTGGACTGTTATTTTGCCTCCAACGGAATCAATCGTAATAAATCTGTCGCTGATTACTAACGCGTATACGTACAGCGGCTCTACTGGAACTGCACCGAGTGTCCAAGTAATTTCAATATCAGCTGTTGAGTCAACAGCTCGCTCGCTATGTTTACTAACATCAAAATAAAATATCGGATAGAGTGTACGAAATTCTTCTACTGATATCTGAGATCCGTCTTCAACGTCCTGATATTTTTGCACTGCGTCGAGTAGATACATGTAAGGTCGAGTAATATTTTTATTAGCGTCATCTGCAAAATTACATTCTATCGCTCGTTCTGGATATTGCTTTGAATGTAGTCTAGCATATATTCGTCTAACATTAGCGTTATCAAATATCGCATTATTTTGTTGTTGGTTACCACTTCGCGCTTGCCGTTGAAATACAACAAATAATTGCCTCGGCAGTTGTTCACTTGATGTTGTTGTAACTCGCCATGTGTAGTCAGTAGCATTTGGAACTGCTGTTTGATATATTTTATGTTGCTGAAAATAAATTCTGTTTGTATGTTTTTGCAGCATATCATTTAATTCTGACATTTTAGTGATTGATGGTGTTATTCGTGGCATTCAAAGCGCAAGTTTGTTTATGATAAACTTTACATCAGCTCCGCCTGACCTAAACAGGCAGTGGTTTAGTTCCGCCAGCTCGAAGTAAAATAAGTGTATGTTTAACTCCACGAAATACTTTATTATAGTCCCTGCAAAAGCCAAATATTGTACTTAACGGCAGCATCATTGTAATTTGACGTGATCCTTCTGCAAGTTCTTTTCTTCTAGCAAAACCTTCATTGTAACGTGCATTTCTTACGCTAATTGTGTTATTGATTAAATCTAACATTGCAACAGCGTTCGCAGCTGCACCTGGCGGTGTTATACCAAGATTATTACAAGCAGCAGTAAGCAAGACTCTTGTAGCGGCTTCATTAGCGTCTGCGGCTGTCGCGGCTATCCCTAGCGCGGCTGCATTAACAATAAGAAAAGTTCTTACAATTATAAGATCTGCAGCTGCATCAGCTCCGTGTAATAAAACACCTTTCGAGGAAAGTTCGGTCGATTCAGCTGAACCACGTCCGTCCAGTATCTTTAAACCACATTATATTAGTTGCAGTTGATCTTGAATAAGCATCAGAAAACGAAATAATATTTAAGATTGTACTTGCAACTTGTAAGTGACTTGAAATATCTTCTATCGTTTGATTAGCTAGTTGATATCTAGCACTTTTAAATAAACACCAACCATCATTTATAAGAGCTACTTCTGTTCCAGCTGCAATTGCAACAGGTGGATTGGCCACTGTCATCATCTGACCTCGAACTTCCAATATTGCTTGTGTGGCAGTAGAAATACATCTTCGTCTCGAGCATTAAATGTTCTAATACCAGCTTTATTTGGTTCATTAGAATTTTCATCGAGATACTCAACATACTCAAATTCTGTTACAGGGTCATCGACATCATAAGTTTCTGCTAAATCGAGATAATTTTTAACAGACATTTTTTATTTATTAGATTATATAAAATTTTATTGCGGCGCTGTTACTTTAGATATTAATTTTTGTATAATCTGCTCGCCCTTTGGTGATAAAAGTTTTTTTGTTGTTGTTATCATAGCACGTTGAGTTTCTTTTGTTGGAGAGATTTCTGATATAACTTGTTTTATCTCAGATGAAGAAACCTGCGGGGCCCCGAGTGGCTGAGTGGTCTAAAGCGCTGATCGTTACGGATCACTGCCATCTCACCTCTGTCTGCGTGAGTTCGACTCCAAGCTCGGCTAACGTGGGTACGTGAGAAAGCCTGCCAGTAGCTTCTCGTGGGTCGGTGGTTCTTCCCGGGGTTTTCCAGGGTTCTTCCTCCACCATTAATACTGGCCATGTATAGCCTATCTTGTGCTGAAAAATGGCGTTAAACCCTATAACAACAACAACAACAACAACAACAACAACAACAACAACAACAACAACAACAACAAGAAACCTGCGGTTTCTCTCCTTTAATTTTATCAGCTATTTTTTGTCCCACCGCAGTTTCAGCGGCAGATGCGGCGCCAGTTGCAAAAGCTTTTGTCGCGTCAAGTGCAATTGGTGCAACTTCGCGCGCGATTCCCGGAGCATTTTCAATGATTTTAGTAAATATATTTCCCAAAATCCACCAACTATTTTTCTTCGGTAAATTTGTTTTTGTTTCATTATATCTGAGGTTGCATAAAACCGAAGTCGATTGCTAATCACGAAGTGATTGCGCGTAGATGTAAATAGTAAGTAACAACCTCGTTATTCAGATCCAGCTGTCGTCCAGATTGATCTGTCAACTGCATATTTATTGCTGTTATTTGATTTTCAACATTTAATGGATAATAAATAACTTGCCGTGGACTAATTTGCATGAGTGATCCTGGTGGAACTTCTGGCGAGAAACTATAAATAGTCTGTCCTTTACTACCCTGGGCTGAGTAAGATCCAGATGCAATGGAGCAATTTAGTAATATTGTGTTTACGTCAGTTATATTTACCGGCAGTTCACCGTCATATGTTACAGTTTGTTCTGTGGTTGATCCATATTGCTTGTGAGTAAATCCAATCAGCGACGCTATGCTTGTTGATGATGAAAAATCTATTATCAAATTATTTTTTAATGTTATTCTAGTGCGTAATGTGTTATAATTCGGTACTAGTTCAAAATTGTCTGAAACTCCTCCATTTTTCGTTATTAATTCGCGTATCGTCTTATTTAAATCAGTTACGTTGTAGGCTCCTTGCGGAATTTTAACTGATTTCCATGTAGGTCTTGGAGCTGGAGTTAAAGTAAAATCAAATTTATCGTTTACTCCAGTTTTTACGTTAACCATAGAATGCCAGCACGTGCATGAAATTAGTCCAATTTCATACTGTTTTTCAGTATCAAGTTGTATTGGTGGAATATAATTTACTGAAAAATTTGCGCTATCTTTAGCGGCTGTGCTAGAGTCTAGTAATAATGTTGTTGACATTGTTATTTATTATATTTTTTTAAATAAAATTGACATTTATATCAAGTCGCGATGTAAAGTTTCGTATTCGTCAGATGTTAATAAATTTTCCGATCTTAAATGATCAAGTATATCAATAATTTCATTATCAATTTCAGCGCCAACATTCCCAGCTTCCTTTGATGATATCAACAGCATTAATCTGCCTATCATTTCAGCAGTTGATGTAAATATTTTTACACCTGTTCCAGTCTTTCTTTAGTTTTACCTAAACGATGTCTATCATAACTAATAAATACATTTTCAAAACTTCGTCTTTCAGTTCTGAATTTTCCAGTTCTAAATTTTAATGCAGCATCTTTAAAAATATTAGCAATAACACCATCTCGGGCTTTTCTGTAAAGTTCTGAGAAATCTTTTTCTTCAGCTTTATCAATTTCATCTAAAGCTTGATTACCATCTTTAGTTAACTTATCTAATATAACAATCAAAGTATCATATTTATCCTGTGACCATTTATCAACATCTTTAATATTATGTTCTTTCATAATAATCTGAGTCTTCTATTTTCTCTATTACCATTTCTTTTATTTTTTCAGTTTGCTTCATTTTTTCAGTTTCCTCGGAAGTTTTTATTTTTCCTGGGGATATAACTAGTGGCTGTTCAATCTCTTCAAAAAAAATGTTATGCCTTTTGGTATCCCAGCTTCTTCTTTTCTATATTCTTTCACTCGATTTTCATCATTTATTTTGAATTTCCTTAAAACATTCCAACCCTTACCAAACCCTTTACTTCTATTATCATCAGCTGTTTATGAAAGATATCAGCAATAATACCTTGCTTAATTTTATAAAATAGTAACATCATTTCATCATTTTTTTGTAGCTTCATCTAATTTAGCATTAGACTCGTTACCAGAAAGTATAAGTTTATTTAAATCATTAATAAGTTTATCATATCTTTGTTTCGACCAGGTTTTTATATTATCAATATCATTTATTTTATTTTCTGTCAGAAATTCATGATATTCACCATCTGATATTTGATCATTTGCTTTTTTCTTATAAAATCGTCTTTGTTCATCAACATTTAAAAACTTTATCGTTCTCTCACTAATATCTTTTTGTTCTTGTTCAATATCCTCTAATCTCTCTGATAATTTTCCCAACATAGTCCTAATTTCATGTGAAGTTAATTCTGCTAATCTTCTTTCAAATAAAATTGGATTATTAATCAGTCGATTTAGTTCATTTCGTCTAGCAACAGGATCAGCAATATTTGCTACAAGAGCCTCAGCCAATTTTCTTCTTTCTTCGTCGGATCTAGCAACAATTTTTGCGGCAGCTGCTTCTTGTTGTTCCTTAACTAATCCAACCAAACCTTTTTCCTGTAGTTGCTTAAGTTCTTCTTCTGATAGGGGTTTAGTTTCAGGTTGTTTTCCAAGTAATGCTTCAGTAACTGGTTTGAGAATCGTAGCTGTTGTTTCTGCAGCAGTTATTTGTCCACGTTGTGCTTGCTGTACTTTTTGCTTAAACTCTGCTTGAGATTGAGCAAGTTTTTTTAAAAATCTTCTATATGTTTTCTGTAATTGCTCGTTTATCCATAATTATTATATATAAATTTTATAAAATTAAGACTATCGACAACAAAAACTTACTGGAAGTACCTGTCAATACAACAACGAAACATTTTAGTTGGATGACGTGTTAGTTTATCAAATAAGAAAAAGTTATATTTATCCGCCGTCGCCTTATGATATAATTCAATAAATTTATCTTTTGTCACGTCGCCGCATTGCTTGTTTGCAATATTTCTAACGTCAACATTGTCCAGTCAAGGAAATAATATAAAACAACCAGTATTTCGCCGAATACATCTGTCAACATTATACAACCTTGGGCTAAATAAATAGAATTACATTTTTTATTTCGCGACAGTGAAAAATACGATCTTATTTTGTTCATTTCTACATTATTTGGCGGAATATCATCAAAAACAACTATTTTATGTTCGGATGAATTAAGTTGATTAACTGGAACAAGATCTTCTGGTTGTTTGATTATAAAAAAAAAAAAAAAAAACTTCACCTGCATCAAGATCATCACGAAGTTTGTCATTATATTCGCTTAGTAGCTCGTACTTATCTTGCTGTGGATTAATTGCATAAATATAAACTCGATCGTAGTTAAAATTATCGCCTAACAGTAAATTCATAAGCAAATTTGTTTTTCCCGATCCAGTTTGCCCAACAATAAGATAATGACCATCTGGAAGTTCGTTGTTATGTTTATGTTTCACCAACCGCTCTGTATCAAAATTTAATATCGATGATTTTGCCATTGTTTGTTATATAATTTTATGTTATATTAAACTAACTAATTTTAATAAATATTTGTAGGACAATAAATAAATAATGAGCTATCATACAAAATTTGGAACATTAGTAGGAGATTCATCAGCTGTAAGTACAACAATAACAAACGGCAAGATTGATTTATCGGGCTATCTAAAATAATCCGGCGACACAATGACAGGAAACCTGTTTATGTCAAATCAACGAGTACTAGATTTAGAAACTTCATATCCACCAATAAATGTTAATAACACACAAGCTGTTAGTTATGCACAACTAAAATCCGTCGATAATAATAAACTATCATTGACAGGAGGAACTTTAAGCGACAACTTAGATATGTCAGAAAAAAAAAATAAATTTGGAGACCAGGTATCCACCAGCAAACTTAAATTATACACAAGCGGAAAATTATGCACACTTGAGGGATGTGGATGATAACAAATTTGATAAAATCGGTGGAACAGTTATATGTAATATCAACATGTCAGGAAAATTTTTTATAAATTTAGAGACTGCATATCCGCCAGAAAATTCAAATCAAACACAAGCTGTGAGTTATGCACAACTAAAATCTGTTGACGATAATAAACTTAACAAAGCCGGCGACACAATGACAGGTAACCTTACAATGAGCAATAACTCAAAAATAACTGGACTACCAACAACCTCACCCCCAGCTAATGATGCTGATGCTATTAGTTACGCTCATTTAAAAGAAAAACTTACCCTATATTTTAAAACATCTGGTGGACCAATGTCAGGTAATATAAACATGAGAAATAATAAAATAACTACGACATATGTTCCAGTTAACCACAATGATCTAACAAATAAAGCGTATGTTGACAATGTGCCTGGTGGTGTAAAAAGAACTAAAAACAATGTTGGGTATATTCCAACACTTTTTAAAGCAACTGACAACCGAGCCGGGTTTGAGGTAAGCGCATCAGCATATTATCCTGAAAATTATCCTTATTACGCTTTCTCTGATAGACATGAGTGGACGACAAACGGAGAAGTTGAAAATTTTTGGATTAGAATTAAATGTCCCACTGCAGTTGCTATTTGGCAATTTCATTTGCGCGGTCGATTAAACTCTAGTGTTGGTCGAATTTATAATTGGCAATTGGAAGGATCAAATGATGATATCAGCTAGACAGCATTGTATAGTACAGACAACACGTATATTTCAACAACACAATACTTTACGATTCCGACAGAAAATACTGTTAACAAGTACTTGTATTTTCATGTAAATGTTTTTGCTGCTGAACATCCGTTTCCAGGACTAACAGCATTTCAAATATACACACTCGATGATCAAATTTAATCTAATGCTATAAAATAATGTCAGAACCACCAATTATAACCTTTGCAAGAGAATTTTATGATAACATTTTTAACCCTAAAAAAGATGTTGGGAATATATCACTAGCGGCACGTGTGATAAATACAACAAAAAAAGTTTATAATTCCAATGATAAACTCTCCATTGTCAGAAGAAGAAAAAAAAAATTGTTCGTGTTATGCATATGCGAGGACCACAACTGTTGAAAGCTATAGAAAACTTTGACATTATAAGCAGATACTGTCATCTTGATGATTGTCTAGAAGAACAAAAACAAGTTGAAATTATATTTAAAAAAATATTACTCGAGCTTGACTGTAAAAATATAGATTTGATAATAAAATCAGACTTAATAAAGGCACGAGCATATGGTGAAAAAACACTGGAGGAAAGACGAATAAACGAAAATCATAACGGTCTTGACAAGCTAGCAGAATCTAGAATAATTGGAATAAAAAGAAACAAAAAAATATATAATAGTTTTTCAAAACGAGAAATTTTTAAGTATCTCGGTATGTACTACCACGACAAAGAAACGCTAGTTAATATTGTTAACATGACACCAGACACGGAGTTACTTATTAAAGCGTACTCAAACGCAATTTTGCCAATGATGCGAAAAAAAAGACACAGAATTTTATCCGATTATTGTTGAAAGGTCTTTAAAACTAATTAAAGATTTTGACAATGAAATTAACATCTTGTTCTTAAAAATTTCACGTTAGATCAAATAAGCTTGGTATTACGGTACATTGATGAAACAGAAAGCGATTACAGTAATCTGGTGAATGAAACAGATTTGTACGAACGTGAAGTAGGAGATACTTTTGACTCATACGCTTGGTTAAAGAAAAATGTGGTACTAACAGATAAACGATATAATAATACTTCGTCAGATGTTTATGACAAATGCAGAATTTTTATAGCTGATCCTAACAATAATAAATTAAGTGATTTTCTTGATTCAATTGTTGGCATTAGAACTTTTGTTTTTGTGTAAAACAATTGTATAATGAAAGAACATATCATTGATTTCAATCATATTTAAGAAGAAATTCCAAAACAAGATGTTGACGCACTAGTACAATATTTTAATTTTATCACAAAAACCTCTGGTGTGTAAAATGATGTTATAAATACTACCGTAGAATACTTCGAATAATATCATATTTGCCATTGTTAATGACTAGCTCTGGTATAATCTCAAGTGAAGCATTATTAAATCCGTTTTTGCTGATAATATCTGGCATTGGTGTCTCTCTTTCAACAGCTTGTAAAAATTTGAACCCAAACTTGAAACAAAAAAAAATTCCTGTAAAACAGCAAGTATAACTTACAAAAAATTACTTGATCAGATACGATCTTACTTGCGAGGTGTAAAATATGATATGGACGATCTAATACGCGAGTTTCGTATTATTGATAGTATGTTAACGGATATACCACCAATGAGAGTCAGCAGGTATGAAGAAGATTATCATAAAATATGGTTACAACAGTAGATATTTAGAAAAAGTCTAGAGGTCTCCAATTTTTAGTAGAGGGGTGGGGTTGCCTCTTCAAGATCAAAAAAAAATTTCTGGCCACTCCAATAAAATATTTTTAGTCTTATTTTGAGCTGAAAATGACTACTTAATAAAATTACAAAATAGAAAGTTTTATGGGAGAATTCTCGGTTTGGGTTAGGTTCTGCCTATTAGTCTACTGAAATTTGGAGGAGGAGGGTGAAAAAATGTCAGAATATATTTATTTTGAAGGGGGTGGGGTCTCTGGTCTAGAATCCGCACTTGGTTGAGGATCCGCCTTCTTAACTACTACTTTGACATCCATAAAAATCTCTCTTACTCAGTTCCGTAATTGTATCCACTAGGTGTTTAGCAAAACAGGACACTAAATGTTGTTCTTGTTCTGGCCATCTGGACTTGACTACCTCGTCCTCTTTGTCTTGGTCTTGGGGTTCTGCTTTCACGCTATCCTCCCATTCCATGACCAAAGATCTCCACTGTTTAAAGAGGGATAGGAGTCTTTCATTGTGTCTAATAGTCTAGAATGACGTCTCTCAAACTGTTGATTTCTGTGGTATTATCGAATTCAGCATACAGGATGACGTTCACCGTCTCAGTGAGAGCTTCTGCAAACTAAAGTTCCACACGCAGTTGACCGGGTTTTATAGGGTGGAAATGTCCCTCGTCGCTGCCTTGGTCTGGAGTGAAATCAAAGGCCCACAAAGTGTAACCTCCGACATAATCTTAGTAAGAAATACCGTGACTGGCGTTGGTTCCTAATTGTCCGGAAGCTTCGTACAGGGACAAGTACGATCTCAAGTAATTTTTCTGGGCAAAGTTAGGTTCGAAGGGTCTGGTACACAAAGTCTTGCTATCGCGACTGACTTCGATCTTGGACACTCTGTAGTGCTTAAACTGGAAATGATTTTGATCGTGGGCTCCGTTGAGGGCTGCATTACTGACGATGCCAACGATTAAACGTTTAGGTAACTGTCCTTGGAACAGATGATCTTCGATCTTGGATCGGAGTCCAGCAGCAATGGTGAATGTTTTCACTTCTACACGTCGTATCGGATACTTAGCGGTCGATCTGCTCAATGTGTGACTGATGTCGTTTCCCGCTTTAGGTAACACTTCTACACGACGCACGTAAAGTCTGGCTTCTTGGATGATGGTTTTGTACTCGTTGGCATGAGCCATCAAATGGAAAGGGACACTGCTGCGATTGAGTCTCAGGCGAATATCCACTCCGTTCAGCAAATTCTTGTCTTGCAACCACATGTCCAAATGCAAACGATCCATCAGTTCTAAACTACGACCTTGCAAGATTTTCCTTCGACGGTTGTAAAACCCACAATGTGAGGATTGTCATCGGCTGTCAGGGCTGTGTCGTTAAACGTGTCTTCACCTGCGGTGTCAGGTTTCCATACCACGCAAGCATCCAGATGAGTGTTCTTGGCCACTTTTCCGTACGTCAAGAGATTTTCTAGGTACGTTCGGTAAGGGTAAGTATCCATACTGCTGCTGACCAGTTTGTTATTCAAGTACAAATCCACTTCGCTGAACAAGGAATGCATGAAATTGTTGACTGGAGCTACTCTGGCATCGGTTCCCGGATTGGTGTTGTCGGTTTTGATCACTTTCAGTTTTAGGTACAAGTAACTGCTATTCAGATCGAGATAATCTTCCTGCTGTCCTTTGATTTCAAACTCGATGGGAGCTGAATCAGTCAAAGAGGAGACGGGATGAAATTCGACCCATTGGGATTCTTGCATTGTCATCATGGTGGGTGGCATGGCAAACAGATCCAGTTCCGACTTGGAACAAACACAAAACTCTCGGTGCACCATTTTCTTTTTTTTACTAATCAAAAACGTCTAACTCTCGGAGAGTTTTTCTTTTCTGAGACTTTCTAGCTCTAGGGGTGTGAAGTCCTCTCAAGGGGTGTTTTCGTCGTCTTTTTCTGCCTTGTCCTTGCTGTGGCGTCAGGGAAGCAGGAATGCCTGACTTGGCATTGCCCAGGGCATTTATAGGAGTTTCTCGCAGACCCAAAAGGTCGTTGCTTGTTTGAAGCAAGACATTTTTGCTGCTCTCAAGAAAGTTTCTTTGGGGTTTTGTTTGTCAATGATGACATTTTGGAGAAATTCTTTACCTTGCGTCAACGCGGCATCTTTTAAAGCGTGCAATCCACGTGTCACCATCGGTTTTAAAACGGGAACCACTGAACGAAAGGCCGATTTGAGCATATCACCTAAACCATGCCCTCGCTGTCGAGCGACTCCTTGGTACACAGGATACATGACTGAGAAAAAGTTAGAGTAATCGTTTTCGAAAATGGAGTTTCACTGTGACTTTCCCTTTGGTGAATGGAATATTTTGTCCTATATCTCCTTTTATAGTAATGTTGACAGTGTCGAAATAAGACGTACTGACGGGCAAATAGTAAGGATGTACAAATTCGCGGTGAACGTGATAGGTGTTTCCACCTTCCTCGTCAGCAGCCGTGGCAGAATCCACTTTGAAAGGAATGACACGCAGTAACGGTACGAAGGTGTGTCCCACTACGTTGTACTCCACCACATCGGAGTACACAAATATCAAATTCAGTCCTTGGTTCATTTCTACAGGGAATCGAAAATGTTTCGCAAAATCCGAGTTACCGGTCATGGCTGGTATTTCGTTTCTTATCTTGATCAACTTGGGGTCTCCACCCAAAATGTCATACAATTCAGGACAAAATGTAATGGCCAATACTTTGCCCTCTGAAAATGTTATCATTAGGCGACGAGCTATTTTTTGGTACTCGATCGTGACACTTCTTCAAGCTTTCTCCAAGGCTTTACCAAAACATGAAATTGAACCTGTCAGCAATGGTGTTCACCAAATGTTGACCACTAAAAT
>JAECUM010013879.1:0-23352 GCA_016617855.1 Megalonaias nervosa
ATATATATATATATATATATATATATATATATGGTTTTTAATAGACACATACCCTCGGGTTTTGATGCATGGAATTTAAAAATTACACATTTCTGATGTGTGGAAATTTCAACTTGTGCGTCTTTTTGATGCATGTAGATTTGGGCTGGAACATCAATCTTAATTCCCCTTGATTTGCTTCCAGCTTAGTTTCTTACTAAGAGTACGCTGTCCATAACAAATTTACTGTAGGAGACACTGATTGACATCTGCTTTGCAATAGTTTAGACCTTGACAGCCAATAATATCGCACCAATGGAAGATATATATGAACTGGGTGGAGCTAACAGTTCACTGAAGTCAGGCTTAGATTCAACTGAATTAGGTTGGATTGTTTGAGATTATGTTTGAAGTTTAAGACAGGAAAAGGAAACAATTATGACATGAATGGACTGCATTTGATCAAATATCAGCATCGGTATGTTCGGACATCAAACAATAATCAACTGGTTAGAACTGGAGCACATCATTATAGTGGCTCATGATGCCAGTTGTCAATGGAAGTGGACCAACTTTAATTGTTTTACTGGCAATTTGCTTCATTCAGCAGGATGTTTAAAAGTTTGGAATCATTTATGACTTCACTGGATTCATTTCTGATAAAATATTGGCTTTTGTTTGATTGCACTTTAAATTATATTCTTTAGCCAAAATGGGAATATATGGCTTCTCACTAAGCCAGTTTTAGCGTGGGATTACGTTTTATTGGCGATTAACTAAATGCTTGAGTTGGCAAAACGTTTAAAACCTCAAACGTTTTAATTAATGGATCATTCTGAAAAAAAACTGAACACGCATAACACTCAGTGCATACATCTGAACTTTACAATCACAATGGTGCAAAGAAGTATATTTTTTTCTTTTCTGTCTCTGTCTTGGATACGACTGGCCAGTGATGAATTTTCTGACCCTACGACTCCAAGAAACAGAAAGATAGTGTCAGCTCTGATGAGAAGAAGAAGAATCAATCTCCAAAATTTGTTAGAAATTGTAAGGACAGTGGAAAAGTGAACTGACAATTCTGTGATGTACATCCTTGATATCTGAATAATATATAACCTTCATAGTTGTATGGATATATTTTTGCATAAAAAATGATTTGAGCAGTTGATAACAGAATACATTCAAAAGTTTAAAATATAATAAAGTATGAAATAATCCTGTCTGTTTCATATACAACATATACACACAGTAACACATAGTTAGAAAGAGAAACACTTTTACAAAAATGAGATTGTTTATTTCTTACAAAATACTGTACAAGTATTTCTCATTATTCAGCACGAGAGGAGAAATCTTAAACATCATTTGTTTCCACCAATAATGAAGAATCACAGTTATGGGCTCATGACTGTTCAAAATAACTGACTCTTGAGATTATAGTTTTGACTCTTGAGATTTTCATTTTGACTCCTGAGATTTTGGGGTCAAGGGTCAACTGACTCTTCAGTTTGGAAATCTTTTGAGAATTGTGTGTGTGTGTGTGTGTGTGTGTATATCTATATATATATATATATATATATATATATATATCTATATATATATATATATCTATATATATCTATATATATCTATATATCTATATATATATATATATATATATATATATATATATATATATATATATATATAGTTATGTGACTAAGCTCGTACAAAGTAACAAAGAAAAGAGTGAAGCCAACAAGCTTTGTAAATTTAATAAAATAATTTATTTCCCTAGAAAACAAGGTAAAAATATGAAAAAGGACTTACGGTTTGTGAATATAATCCAAAAATTAATCCAATAATTTAAAAATATAAGTCCTATCACTAAAAAGTTCTAACTGAATCCAAGTTCAAATCTCGATGAAGTTCCAAGATGGAAGGTGATGACATCCTCTATAACCAGTTCCTTGTTGAGTCACCAAGAATATAATTCCGGCTTTAGAATTCCGAATAATTTTTAGTAAATGTCTTTGTCCAAGAATTTCGATGAAGAAGAGTATTTTCCAGGGTGAATAAATTATTTTAAATAAAATAACTCAATTCAAATGGCAACAACAGGAATACCTTTCAGCCTGAAGGTATAATTTACAACTGACTAAAAAACACTAAGAATGAATATTGAACCCAACGAAAAACGCAATTTCAGACCCACGTGATGGGTCACGTGATCACTCTGTCTGAACAGCGCAGTAAAAAATATGTCAATTATCACGTACTCTAGTAAGCCTTAGCTAAAAACCAACGATTCCCACACTGGAAATGAATTTAAAAATAAAACATTGTTCATTCAGACTAACACGCAGGCCAAACATGACCTTGATTACGACCAATGACTTTCACTCTGTGTTTACCAAACTTTGAACCAAAGCCAGCTAAAAATACAATGAAGCAATACTTTTACATTCCAATCAGGCTAAAAGAACTGAACTGAATTTACTGGGGAAAATGTCAAATCCAGGAAAAATATTATCAATACAATAAAATGTAATGAAACAAAAATAAAATAAAAAGAAATTTAAAACTAACACACAAATAATTTAATTACATATATGTAACAATATATATAAGAACACATACATATTATATGAAGAACTCACAGAGTAGAAAACTTTCAAAACTCAAGTAACAAAACTGAAAAATCACAAGAATATTGTAATGGTAAATAGATCCTTCATGTTGGATTGAAACCACTGACTACAAAAATCAATACACGAGTCACAATGTCTATGAATAAACAGGTAATTAGGTAGAAATTTAATCAGAGCTCGAGTATTTTCCTTGTTCCTTATTAAATGTTATTAACTACTTTATAGTCATTGTTGATCAAACTATTACAAGCCTTAATTTTTTTAAGTTATTCATTTTTTTTTCATTTTTTTTTTAAAATCAATTTCAGTTATGACATACTAAAGGAAGCAGACTCGCATCTTCAGAGACTTACAAAACACTGATAAACCGGAATTGGTCAGAACTTAAAATATAAAAGTGAGATCATGATTATGAGAATCCAGAAAGTGTATTTACATAGTTTTTGTGGAAATATATACTTTTGTGTTTTAAAGTAAATAAATACATAAATGACACAAAACAAGGTTAAAGCTGTACAATCAAGTACGACCAAATGACTTCATTAAACAAATGGAGCTATAAATAGAAAAATGTACATAATTCATATAAAAATCACTCAAATCAAATTTTATTTTGCTTTTTTATAATATAATTGTTCAAACACATATAAATCATAATCCATTTATCTTCATGAGAATTATGGTATAAATAAGTGTATTTCAATTTTTTTGTGTATTTTGTTGTTTCTAGTAACCCATCTTCAGACTTAACACTGTCATATTGCTGAATCAGTTATGCAATTTAAACACCTATTTGATCATCCTGTCACTTAAAAATGGTTTATACAAACTAATCAGTCCACTGTATATAGTATAATTTGTCAATTTACCATCTTTTTTATCTTCACTATTAAAAACACACATCTGTCCACGAAATCAGCTTTGATGGCTTATAGACAATTCGGCCCGACTTGGGCCGAAATTAAGACAATTCATCCCAGCTTGAAAGACAATTCGGCCCAACTCAAAAGACAATTCGGCACAATTTTGTGATAGTTGTATCAAGTTCTTTTCTTCAAACAAGATGTAGATACTATGTAAGATATATATAATTTAAGTAGGACAAAATGTTTTTGTTTTTATTTATAGGGTGTAAAATAGAATAGGTTTCAGGAAAAAAAACTGAACATATTTTTAAAAAACTAAACTATCTTGATATTCTTTAAAAGAAAATAATCATACTTCGCTACATACATTCATATATATATATAACACAAACTGACATATACTGCACGTTCTAATTAAAATACTTATATGCATTTATTTTTTATGCTAAAAAAATATATGCACCTGCACAATGACATTCTCAATTTAAGATGTCCAGTCAAATTATCTATACTGATTTATAAAACAATAATACTTAACAGATAATATTCTACAGAATATGTTTACATTTTTCTAAGAGTAGCGACACCGTACATGAGATATTATAACAAATATATTTAATTTTAGGCTTCAGATTGTAACACTGCTTCATATATGACACACTCGATTGCACATGGCTTTATAAAATATAAACGATCTATTGTTACAAATTAGCAACAAGAGTAGAGGCGAGGAATACCTCTTGAAAACACTAATCTGACTTTGAGAGGGATACTTCAAAAGGCTTTCTTACCTTTTAATGAATACTTACTTGTCTTGTTAGATGATCTGTTATTTTATTAATCGGTGAATAGAGTAGAAAATCAAGGACCCTTGATACCCATGACATATGTTTCACCCAGGCTTCATGGATGTACTTCAAAGGGGCTATAGTAATTGTTATTACATCTTTTAATTGATTCTTCCTTTAAATTCGTTTTTTGAGTAATGTGTGTTTAGCATAGGCCTATATATACATATAGAACCAACTGAATGTGCATTTATTATTTATGAGTTGTAGTGTTGTAGATTTATAGTGTTATACTGTGTGTCTGTATCTTGTATATTCCAAAAATGCACTACCCATGTATTCAGTGCACTAAGGAAGTGATAACTCATCAACAAGCTGTGGAATGTGACTGTTGCCATCGATGGCAACACAGGACATGTGACACTGGTGAGAATAACCTATACATTTTGTTAGCTAAATAATTGTTAATAGTTTCAAATGAAAATAGTATGTACTATCAGACATAATGAAAAAAATACCATTCATTTTTGCAGTAGATATGAACAAAGCAAGGGATTAAATAAAGATCGAAACAACATAGTAGAAGCACTATGTTTCCACTTGAAATGTGAAATGAGTAACTTTTCTTCATATACAAAAATAATTATATTACGACTCAATTTTGGGACTAACTGTATTGTGACTTTTGTTATCAATAACATAATCATAATATTTGTTTTCAGGAATTTCTTTAAAAGTGTATAAAGAGGCACTGAAGTTGGGTAGGTTGACCTTCATCTGCAGTCCATGTGTTCGACCCATAAGAGAAAAAGATAGCGAGCCAGCAGATGACATTGATAAACTGCGGACGCTTGAGCTTAGTGAAAGTTAAAACGAATTCTAGGTTTATTGTATCCTAATACAATAACATTAATAACTTCCTGAACTTTAACCAGTCGCTGTCTCAAAGTCATACGATGAAGATCCACGAACGTGATAACTTATAATAAGTTAAAAACAATACAGCTTTATATACCCTAATATGATAATAACTGCATTAAATCTACTACCTATATAGTTGTATATTGTAAGAATATATTGGTTTTTATAACATATGGTGAAATATTAACTTGCGCTGGCGACCGTCGCTTATATCATTATAACTTGGTGAGCCATTAGTCTATTGGTTTAAATTTTCAACATTTGTAAATCAGCATTACAAGTATATATATTGTTTTTTGTTTTTTATGCACCATTGCAATTTTGTCCTCAGACTCCAGTTGCTGTCAATGCATCATATGATGAAGAGCTACCTGCGCTGGAGCTTAGCGTAAGTGGCAATAGAGTAAAAACTGGTTATTCGTTCCGTGGTACTTCTCAGTGTGCGAGTTGCTGATTAAAGAATATCAGTATAATTGAAATTGCAAAATAAAAATCTTGAAAACAAGAGGGGAAATATATATATGTACGAATACTTTCAAATTCATCATTAATTGATCCATTTTATTATTTTAATTATATATTATACATTTAATTATTATGTGCAATGTTGTGGATTAAGAAGAATTTAAAAATAATACTTTTGATTTATTAGAACTATAATGTTACCCACTTATGGACAACTGTAATTCCTATTGCTGAGTCAACGCCAGTGGATGCTGATCCCTTTTTAGAGAGCACCTTTATAGACAACCCTGGAAAATCTTTCAACATACCAAACAGAAGCAATGAACCAGTACACCCCGCAGAACATTCTACCTTTGATATAACGAACAGGTCTTCGATTCAACTACATGATGAAGTGCAAGAAAAGTATATACGTTGTTTTGGTTATTTCTCTTCCAAACAAACATACATATTGTTAATAGAAACAAATTACAAATTACACCATTTTATATATACCAATTTTCTAACACTCAGTTGGTCCCTGGCCAGTTATCTGGAAAATTTATTACAGCAGACTCATTTCATCAACAACATAAAGAATAATGAAATAAATACTCCTTGTAATGATTAATTAGTACTTGTACCTGAACAATTTGTGAACACTGAGTGAATGAAGAAACTAGTATTTAAATTTTTCAAAATCGATGTGATGTGATGTGATTATGATTTTTAACGAAGCTTTAACAATTTTTCAGTCATATCGCTACGATGTCTGCAGTGTGGCAGTTTATAGTGATGTCTAGCATTGAGGCATCATGCCGCAGACATGTAGCATGATGTCCCACCCAGTCACATTATCCTGACACCAGGCCGACCAGTCCTAACATTAACCTCTTAATGCTGAGCGCTGAGCGAGGCAGCTGTTAGTACCATTTTTGTAAGTCTTTGGTATGACTCAACCGGGGATGGAACCCACGACCTCCCGCATCCGAGGTGGACGCTCTAACCACTAGGCCACTGGAGCGGTACTCAAAATCGATGTCCCCATTGAAAATCTTTGTAACACGAAAACAAGTACGTTTGTTTTTTCACAGCTGTATGTATGGGTACATGCAATGGCATATCTTTTTCTTAATGTAGTTCTCTGACAGATGACTCAATCCAAACAGAGAATTCTACGACAGAGGCTGTTGTTAGGTACACAGTTGTTGACATGGGAACAGAGAGAGGCAAGAGAAAACTCGCTAGTGATGGTTATACATATACAATAAAGAGACAAAACAAAGGAACTACAGAATGGCGTTGCAGCATCCGCAACAAGGTGACTACCTGTCCTGTCATCATCTGACAGCAGGGTGACTCATTCATTGAGCTTCACCAGACACATTTACATGTTGCTAAACCTGGTGTACTGACAGCAGTTAATATTCGCAAGGAGGTAGAATTTAATTATATTACATACATTTATTGTCAAACTAGCAATAACAGGACGACATGATAATAAGACATAAACATAATTTATCTGCAAACTTAGAATATGTTCTAAATGAGTTCAACTCTGTTCTAAACTTCGCTATATGAATAATGCATAATATTAAATTTTTTATAAGTATAGTTGTAATTATGTATATTGAGTTGAATTCAAGGCAAAGTTATAGTGGTGCATAAATGTATCAAATTCTTTTTTTCATCTGAGAGTCAAAGTTGTACATGATTTGTTTGATCCTGCCCAGAATATTGTAGATTGCGTACTTCAGGAGCACATAAATGTTGAACAACCGGAAGCATCAAGACCCACCTACAACAACATGATTAGAAATTGTAACAGATACAGAGAAAGAGAAAGACCTACGGACTCATCAGACTTGTCATTCGAGGTACATAAATGACATTACATAACTCATTATTTTTCTCAATCAAATATTACATGACAAATACAATCGGAACCTTATACTGAATAAATTATTTCTATGTTACATTTGATTCATATCAAATATGTGTTCTTAAGAAGGTGTTGTTTATTTTCAGTTTTCAGCTGGACGAAGACTACTTGTCAAATGCAATTACAGACCCCTTCTTCAGACAAGATGTAATCTGCAAAGACAAACACCACTTAATATTTGCTACTGATTACCAGCTGGAACTCCTGAGCAAGGCTAAAACATGAGACATCGATGTACCTTCAAGATCGTGAAGAAACCTTTTTATCAACTACTAACGGTTCACATTTTCTTGAAGTCCGGAGAAAATATGAAGCAAGTACCACTAGTGTTCATTGTGATATCCGGCAAAAACAAGAAAGATTACAAGAAGGTAGTTTATTATTTTGCTCACCACTTTTGATAATATTCACTATAAATAAAAACATGAGTAACATTACAATGTCTTCATTCTGCAAACTATGAAGAAAACAAAAATTCGTTCACATTTTATATGTTCTCTGTTCACTATATATTTTTTCTCCATACTAAAATCAATTTACATAATGTTTCATTATTAGGTGCTCCAGGCTCTACTTCAACTTCTACCCAGAGAACCATCAGTCAAGTCATTTGTAGCAACTTCGAAAGTGGAATATGGAAGGCACTCTGCTTGGTTTTCGATAATCCACATATAAGTGGATGTGCCTTCCACTGGGACCAGGCTGTGTGGCAAAAACTTCAGGGAAAAGGTCTTCAGGTAAATATTGTTATATTTTTAATATACCACTGTTAAAGTCTATTTTTCATATTTAGTCGATTCATGACACATTAAGTCTTCATTTATATTTTTATCAGTTCTTCACTATTTGAACCTAGAGATAAGATGGTTCACAGTGTTCATTTGTAAAATTTTCCTTATTATGTTAATGAACTCATTATCTGCATCAATATGAAGGCTAATATATATATATATTGTTTATTTGTAGATGGCATACAACCAGCGGGATGCTGTTTTCAAGTTTTGTAGAAAGGTGTTTGTTTTGCCCTTTCTGCCAGCTGAACATATCCCCGCAGCTTTTGAAAAATTAAAAGGAAAGGTCAGAACCGCCACGTTAGATGAATGGATGACATATATTAGTGACAGGTAGATATCCAGCACAATCTGGCCCATATCCACGTGGAGTGTCTTTGGAAAAATGGTACGAACAAACAATGACATGGAGGGCTGGCACAGTCGATTGAATCGCAAAGCGTGTAAAAGCAACCTTCAGTTTTATCTTATCTCAAGTAAAGATGGTATCAGAAGGAAAACTGACATGACACCAAACTAAGCAGATCTGTACCATGCATGGAAAACGTTTTAGGATTTGGAGGAAGTACACAAATAAGGCTATCAGTGCCAACAGTCTTCTAAGAATGTGTGGAAGCATCTACTGACCACAAAGTTGAAAAAATTAGTTGTGTTTCAGAATCGTTGATCAAACTATTCCTTATATTGGTCAATGATCACATACGTTGATGCTTTCATATCAGTTCTGTGTGTGCGTGTGTTTATGTGTGTGTGTGTGTGTGTGTGAGAGAGAGAGAGAGAGTAATGCTGAGCATTTTGCCAGTGTTTAGTTGCTGCAATACCAAGCTCTTACCAGTTAAGTTTATTGTTTGTTTTATTTGCATTTTAAGTTATGTTTTATTTAAGTTTATGTTTTATTGTGTGCATGCAAAACCTGAAAGCTTGACAGTACCAGTCAATATCGTCAATCATAGTTGCTCCATTATTCCATACAAATTAGAAATGAATATACTGATTGTTAGTCTTAACTATGGTACAAATTATCTTAGTTCCTTTGTAAGTTGCTAATTTTTTTTTTTTTTAAATATACACACATGCAAAGACTGTGTACGTCTGAAGGCATCTGTTTGAGTCTCTCTCTCTCTTTCTCATATGAGAAACAAAATAATTGCTAGAAAGGGATAAAGTGAAACAAAGCAAAATACATCTGAGCCTGTATACACAAAACTCACCAGCTTGAGTGCACATACATATATACATACATATATCTATATTGTGCTTGACTAAAAGTTCTTTTCGCAGGAAGCTTTGCTCAAATTATATATATTCTTTTCATACATCACATTTTACAATATGTTTCTCAAGTCTGGAACAATTGATATTGGCAGATTTGAGAAAAAAATTAAATTGGAAACTGCACTGATTAATTGCTCTTGAGAGTCTTTTTATACAGCAACTGGTTGATAAAACTCTTGCACAAGGAAGGAAGAAGAGATTATGCACATTGTATTTAGTTATAAATACTCAAGTGCCTAACAAAATCGACCTTCTTCCACAGGAGATATGATTCATCTCATTATTGTCTATGTAACTCCCAAAGCATCACATCCATCTCTACTATACTTCTTTTTTTCAGACGCCCTTTCTCCCATGTAATATTTGTTTTTGGGACGGTTTTCCTAAAGATATCCGAAAGCTCCTAACCTTTATAACTTCGAAAAAAATTTATCTAATTCAACAAATGTTTCAAATTTTATTCTCAACCTATTCTATTTTACAAACTAATTAAATTGAGAATGAAACGGTGTTCTTAAACCAGTGCACACATTCACAGATAGGAACTAATTATTGTACATCGTTGATATTCGTTCTCACTTTGAAAAACAAAATAAGTACTAGAAAGGAAAAGGTGACCTCCCTTTATTTCATACATTACACTCATTATCCCAAAAGAAAAAAAAAACTAATTCAGTTACCTAAAGCAAGGACTTTCAAGTATACGGTAAAAAACAAATTATATAAGAACTGTCCAAAAATATTTTGTCTTAGTTAACTTATGCATATATAAGTTATAGATTACTGAGTATTTCTTACTGAGTATTTCTTTTTAAAAATAAATACTTGTTAAAACTATTGTCAGTTGTATTATTAAGTTGCACCAAATTGTCTTTTGAGTTGGGCTTAATTGTCTTTCAAGTTGGGCCGAATTGTCTTATTTTCGGTCCAAGTTGGGCTGGATTGTCCTCGGCCGAACTGTCTTTGGGCCGAATTGTCCAATAGCCACTTTGATTTTCTTTACTTCCCAAATGAATGCTACTTGTTTTATCACAATGCATATACATTCTACTTGTTTTATCACAATCGGATGAGAAAAAATTAATATCTATTTCATTGTTAAATTACAAATGTAATTTTAATATAACAGCGCGATTCTTGACAACGGCCCTTCCAGCAAAATAAAAAACCGCCCTTAGGTCCCCCTCCCCACCTCGTAAGAAATTTCTGACTAGAACACTGGAAGTTAATTCAGTGGATACGAATAAAGATACAGTTTGTAAATAATCGAAAAGTGGGAGTAGACCAAGACAAAGGTATTTTTACCATTACAACATTCATTACCTGAGCCATTCCTTTCCCATCCTGACGAGCGAATCCCTGGCCTCTATTAAATGACATGCTTTGCCAATAATTTGCTCAATAAAAAACTAGAAAATTTAAAGATTCACGCATTATGTATCTTTCCACTATACAGTGGACGTTGCCATATTGGAAGGATCCTTCTAAACGTTTTATTTACAGCACAAAGATACCCGATGAACCGGACTTATTTAAGACCCGGTATCAATGTTAGAAATATATTAAGGTCGTCTGTCTACATTTTATACTTAAATTATTATTATTAAATATCAGTTTATATTGTTTTATAATGTGTTTGTTTTCATTTGTTCTGCATGCTACTGCAACAGTAAAAGTTAGTTTCTTCACTAAATTGTATGCTGGTGCAACAGTACAAGCCAGAATATTTACGAAACTGTATGCTACTGCAACAGTACAATGTACATTCTGTATTTGCTAACCTGAAAACTTTTGCAGCATCCTGTGTTCTGGAACGCAATGATTACGGTGTATTAAAATAAAACAAGCTTTTGATGTACTTTTATGTCCAAGCGACGAGTTTTTACAAATTTTAAATAGCATAAATCCATAAACATACTAATTGACCATCATACAGGGGGCGTAGGGTTTTTAAATGTAAATTTTTAGTGGAAGACATAGACGTACATAAACATAAATAAACAGAATAACAATGCTTGAATAGTATCTAAAAGATTACATATGGACATATTCTCTTCTTCTGAGGGTGGGGGAACAGTCACTCTATCCGACGCGCTGGATTTTTATTATTGTTTTGTGTTTATTTAAATTCATTTTTAAGTCTTGATACTCGAAGATAAGTAAGACAGTCAAATTTCATGAAACATCTTTGGCATTCTATCATTTCTATTTTTATCTTTATTTAAGAGCGGTTGTAGCTAATAGTGAATTTGAAAAGAATAAAACTAGGGAATATCAAGACTCCGTTCGACGTTTTGTATTTCATACAAATAAAAATATAAAGACTAGCAAGTTTTACACTTTTGTGAAAATTATTAAAAATGTGATTTTAGTCACACTGAGAAAAGAAAATAAACCATTTTGAAAAAAGGAGTTTAAAGTTCAGATTGTACAGTCTAAGTTTCATTTTAGTCAAAAGTCTTTAAAACTGTTTTTTTACGCCAGATTTTAAAAACATTGAACAAACAAGTAAAACATCGGTTCAAAACTTATGTGACAGGTCCTAGAACTAGTCTTTTGTGTCAAAATGTGGTGACTAATCCAGGATCTAGGTTTTAGTGTCAAAATATGGTGACTAATCCAGGATCTAGGCTTTAGTGTCAAAATATGGTGACTAATCCAGGATCTAGGCTTTAGTGTCAAAATATGGTGACTAATCCAGGATCTAGGCTTTTGTGTCAAAATATGGTGACTAATCCAGGATCTAGGCTTTAGTATCAAAATATAGTGACTAAATCAGGATGTAGGCTTTCTATCAGTCATCTCGCACCCTGCAATCTCGCGCCCGCTAAGTCGCACACTAGTAAAGTTATGTCGCACCCAAATGTAAAGTTATGTCGCACCCTAATATATAGTCAAGTCGCATCCATCTGTAATATATCATTATACGAAATGATTGTTACCATGTCATGTTTCCATAGCATTAGCCTTTATTAATTAAATATATTAATTCACTAATTAAGTTTTGTTATATAATTAATGGGGCCAAAAGAGATCACATTTCACACTCCACTAATTACATTATGTTTCTGCACTGAGTTCAGTTACTCTAACATTTGTGCATGTGCAGTCATGAAACTTTTTTAAAAATGTTTTATTCAGCATATATCTTGATTATTGAATTAATAATGTCCCATAGCTTCTCAATGGCAAGTTGTATTTCATACTGACTGAGCAAGATTTTTCTTTGCACAAGGCTTATCTTAAGCACTTGCGGCTATCAAGCTTTATAAACCTACGAAATCTGTTAAATGTTATGCAGCAACTGAACAGATGTTTTGCTACAGAGCATCCGGTATTGTGACTTTGTCGGTTTCATTCCAGTTTGATGAAGGGTTTGTATGTATTATTGAAGTGTGTTGGCTTCGCTATGGTCCGCGTATATGAAAGAGTGCAAACCAAAACAAAGCGTGCTCAAATCAGCGTCTGTGTTAATGCGGCGGCAATATTAAAGTCATTACATAACAAAGCAGATTCTGAAACTCCTGTTTGACAAGTCAAGTCATTCCGAATTAAATGTCAAAATGGCCCGGACAAAGCAGACTTATGGCTCCGAATGAAACAGAAGACTTACGCTGAAGCAGGAATAGAATCGACGGATATTACAAAACTACAAATATAGTAAGGAATCACTACAAAAAAGAAAAGAAATACAGGTAAAAATTCTTAAGGAATGAGCAGTGAAAACAACTCACAAGGAACACGAGAAAAAATGGCAGCCGAGAAGGCCAACAAAGAAGTCAGAGAATTGGAGAAATATTTTAAAACAAAAAGGATAGAAACAGCAGAAGGATCCATCCTTTAATGCTCGTATAAAGAAGAAACTAAAGAAACAGATATGTCGTATATACCACGCGAAAGAGTGCCAGGGATGACAAAAGTGATGGTAGCAATTAAAGTTCAAAATCCAGAATATGCTAAAAGAATTTACTCCCTAAACAGAAATGGCTACAAAGGATATATATTGAGACCGAAAGGAAACCAATCGATAATACCATATGGACAAATATCAATTGCGGGGGAGACGGCTTAGTTAAAGCACCTACACCGATTTTGAGGAAAATTAAAAAAACAGACGGGAGATCTGCACCTATCGGACATCCCTTTAGAGATACCACTACAAGCAACAGTAGAGAAGTTTGAAAAAAAAGCTAGACATAAAGGTGCTATCATCCAGATTAGACATGATCCCACTAACTACAATTTACAATGGGACAAGAATATTGGAGATAGAAAAAAAAAAAAAATAATGAAAGAGGTGAAGAAAGCTTTTTTTTCTACATGGCTTTCTGACCACAACCTGGTATAAGGGATGCATTCACCACAGAACATGTAACAGATGCGGCCAGACAGGACATACTCCACACAAATGCCCAAAAAACCTAGAGACACAAGTAGAGAGCAGAGAAGGACAAAATGTCGAAATGACGGAACAACAACAAAAACAACAACAACAAGAACAATCCGGAAAAAAGAAAGAAGAAGGAAAACCAAACTTAAAACAGCAACAGGAACAACAACAACAACAACAAATAATAAGACCAAGGCCATTACCAAGACAGACAAAGACAAACGTGAAGGTACCACAAACGGAAACAAATAGAAGTGCAAGAGAACAATCAACAGGACAAACAAATATACAAGAAAACAAGGCACAAGAAAAAGACAATCAGCAAGACAAAAGACAGAATCCAAATACACCCATAACAACAAAAATAGGGTGAAAAATTCAGAAATACAACAAAGTTCTCAGGCAGTAACAGCAGCTGAAGAACAAGAAAAAGAAAGAAAAAGGGAGAAAAGAAGAGTTAAAAGGAGGAAAAAGATGGAATTGGATGAAGAAGAATATAGAATGATGGAAGCATGTCTACTTGAAGATGATGAATGCCTGGAATAGAAATAAAAGAGATATATTATACAATAATATACTCTAGAACAATCATGTAAAAAAATACTATAGCACAAGCATTAAAATAGCAGAAAAAAAACCCCCATACAATAACACCCAGCCAGTAGGCAAGTAGGGCAGGTGGGCCTCTCTAAATGGTCTGAAAAGATCAACCAGGGAGAGTACCCTCCAAAAAAGAACAGAAAAGAAAAAAAAAAAAACAAAGCAGGGTACGGAACTTGCAGCTTGTCGACATAAACCATTAGGAAACAAATGATTTCTTCAAGTTGGCCTCCAGGGCTGCTGTCGACGTTTACATTACATTTACATTCGATTCATTAGTTTCATGCTTGAATAGTAAAAAAGACACTACGATTAGGTATAAAATGTTAAATTTTTACTCCACCCCAATCATTACTTTCCAAAATGGCATGCATACACTGTGAAAAAGAAGTTACACAGAGACAACATGCAATCCAATGTGATGGCTGCAATAAGTGGCAACACAGAACTTGTGCTACTGGGATCCCATTAGAAGACTACAGACTGACTGTAAGAGGACAACTCAGTTTACATTGGACATGCCATAATTGCAGTTCTGTAGATCTGAATGCATGTGAAATTGGCGAACCCCTTTTTGCAAGTAGCAGACTGAATACTGAAAACAATCATGATATGGAGTCTGACACAAGGCTATATGATAGATCTTCTACTATTACGATTAATACTGATCCACTTTTAGATAGCATTGATCCTGTTGTTGATGCTGAACATGAGCAACCACTGGACCTTGAGGAGGATGAAGTCTCATATTTAGATACAAGACTGTCCATAATAGCCTCAAATTTGGATGCTGTTGGCGATGATTCAGTAACTTACGAAATTATAGCTCAGTCATCAGAAAGAATGAAAGATAAGTTAGTCGACAGCAACGGCTTTTCTTACAATGTTAAGCGCCAAAATGCCTCTGATACATACTGGCAATGTGTAGTGAGAAACAAGCACACCAAGTTTAAAGCTACAGTTATAGAGAGAGGTGCTGGTAATTTTTGGCCAGGAACATACGGACATTGTCATCCTAAGAAACCTTTAACGAAGACATTTCATAAAATAAATTCCGAAGTAAAAAAAAAAGTGCTATCAACGAAGTCTACATGCCAGCTAAAACAATTGTCAACGAATGTGTTGTGAACTTACTACCTGTGAACAAACCCGTTCCTAAGACTGATTATTTAGCTAGAGCAGCCAATAGATTGCGTCAAAGAAGACGTCTGGTGGATCCTACCGATCTGGAATTTGATCTGGAGCTTGAGCACATACCAGAACTATTTCTTCAGAAAGACATTAAGTGCACAGATTGACGCCATTTACTTTTTGCTACGCACCAAATGTTGGAAATCTTACCAAAGGCAAACATATGGTATATAGATGCCACTTTCTATGTGATCAAACCACCATTTACCCAGTTATTTAGCGTGCACGCCTTCGTAAAAAAAGACGGAGAAATAAAACAAGCTCCCCGAGCTCTTGCGTTGACATCAGGGGAAAAGGAAGAAGAATTATAAATAGGTGCTAAAAGCTATTAAAAATATGATTCCCACTGAATAAAAATGAAAGAAGTGGTAGCAGACTTTGAAGCAGCTATGTGGAATGGAGTGATGTTGGTTTTCCCAGAAGTTCAGATGCAAGGTTGTTTCTTTCATTGGACTCAAGCTATTTGGAAGCAGTGTGGGGAGTTCGGCGTTCAGAAACCTTATAAAGTTAACAAGTCATTCATAGTTTCATCCGGAAATTAATGGCTCTGCCATTTTTACCACAGGAATACATACAGTCAACCTTTGTTGCACTGCAAGAGAAAACCACCAATAACAGACCCTTATCCGATCTATGTAGCTACATAGAAAGGCAATGGATCACAAATTCATTATTCACCCCTGCTCGTTGGACCGTATATATGCATCCAATAAGGACTAACAACAATGTTGAGGGGCGGCATCACAGGCTCAATTGACCTTATGCCAGACGACAGATCGCTCCGCCTACCAAATCACGTGACTTAACCTCCGACAAACATACAGTATTTAGCAAAGAAATATGTTTCAGTTTACGTGATGTGTTTATTTAATGTGATTTGTATTACTCTTAAAAATATAAAATTACAAAGTTGCATTAATTATACTGCAGTAGACAACATTTATGTATGTAGTTCAAGTTCGTACATCAATAACCTAAGTGTTTTATTTCAGTAAATAATAACAATCAATTGTAAAGCCGTTTAAGAATTTATTCATATGAAAGGAAATTTGCTCCAAAAGATGCTGACGTATTTAGCATATAATGTTATCCTTGTTAATTTTATCTGACCTATGTTTATGCTGCCTTGGCAGTAGCAGCAGGATGGGTGAACCCTACAACTTTGCAAAGACTTTATTTATAAAAAATAAAGGTTCCTACAGGGGCTGAAAAAAAAGGTCAATAACATAAACCGAAGCCTATAACTTTTATTATTTCCATACAGTTTAGGTTTCTCATTTCCATTACTTTTTGTTGACGTATTTTTTTTAGATTTTTATGCGATTCGTTTACTCGCGGGTCACTCAATTTTTGTTGTTCACCCTTCCTGCTGCTGTAATTAAATCATCATTGTTATATCAATAATGAGTATTGGAGAACCACACTCAGCTAAATTAGCTCGAGAGCGACTAAAGGCAATTAAAAAATATCTACCTGTTCGTGATTCTGTTAAGCAACAACTACAATCGCGTCAGGAGTCTCAGGTGGAATTTACAGAAGGTATAGAACAATTATTTAAACCGATTGTCGAACCAACGAAGAAAATTGTTACAGCAACCGAAGCAACACAACGAGCTCTTGCAACATTGCCTGTTGATATTGCTGGTCGTATTCAAGCAGCTCAACCACCACCACAAGCAGCTCAACCACCACCACAAGCACCACAAGCACCACAAGCACCACCACAACCACAACCACCAAGAACCAGAACTAAGATAATAGATAAATTTACACCTGAAGGTATTGCTGCTATCAGGGACCCAACCCAATTATTTGATATTGCCGCGTTTGGATATTATGAAAGAAAAAAATATGTAAAACCAGAACATGTTAAATCTCTAAGCTCTGCCAATTGGATCAGGGATGTATATCGTATTTCTACTGGTATTCCAGAAATCAGAACTAATAAAGATATTGAAAGTTTTAATGAATTTGATGAGATTGTACATAGATATATAAAAGAGACTAAACAAAGTAAACGATTATCACAACCACCACAATTTGAATTATCACCACTATCATCACCAAAACTTAAATTACCATCACTACAACAACCACTACCACGACTGCAACCACTACTACAACAACACAAGCTACTACAACGACAACAAGAGATACAACGACAACGACAACAACGACGAGAACAACAGCAACAACGACAAAAAACACCAGAACCATTTGAGCAATCACGAAGTGATTATCCAGAATTACCGAAAACACCATCACCACAACGAGCACAACAACTACAACAAGAGCTACAACAACGAGAACAAGAACGACGAGAATCAATGAGACGATTGAGATCACCACGACAAACTGAGGAAGAATTTCAAGACGATCCCGGCGCAACTGGAAGTGGTCTAGGAAGTGGTCTTATTACTTGTCCCAATAATGTCCTTGCTGATGTCGATCGACTAGAAATTCTCATTGGAGGAAAACGAGCTGGTAATAATTCATCAGAAATCATTAATGAAGCAGCTTATATTTGCAAACGATTATTTACAGGCGGTATCATGGATAATAATGTGTATCGGTCTCTCATTAATGAAATCGCCGATGACTACCATAGTGATTAGATACAATTAGTGATAAAGTCAATTAATAACAAAATGATCGTGCATGGTACTCAACGTGGACCTACCATGGTCAGGGTAATAAACTCTCGATTACCAGTATACAAAACGACCTACGGAGATGGACTAGGTGATGTTGTTCAGGGTCTGGTTAGAAGAATAGCCCCAAAAGCAATACCGATTGCAAAGCAGCTAGGAATGAAAGCTATTGATGTTGTTCGTGAAAATGGTATAAGCGCTGTTGGTAATATTGCTAGCAAAGCATTCTCAGCAATCAAAGATAGACTATCACGATTAATACGCAGACCACAAGCGACCCGACCTCAATCTGTGAAATTGGCCAGCACTGAAGTGATGCCCGCAAGTGTAAGTAAAATAATAAATCAAGCCGCTAATCAAAAGCTAGCAGAGTTGGCTGATGTACCAATGTCGGAAAAGGAAAAAAATATAACCGCTAGTCTAATAGCAGGAAGTGGTCTCACTTCTCGAAGTGGTCTTCGTGTTAGACGAAGACGATAATAATAAAGATGTTTAAGCGCATATCTGACCCCGCGTTTGACATGGATGCACCAGTTCTCAAAGATGAGTCTGTGCGCGATTATCAGTATTATTCTTATGACGCACGAATTCCAGATCAGCGTGGAAGAATTGAACTACAGGTTCAAGATACAAGCAGATATTTCCTACCCGCTGAAGCATTTATTGAAGTCGAAGGTGAAATTTTAAATAACGCTAATCCTGCAGCACCACCAGTAGAATATGGAGCTGAAGTTAGAGTTGGTTTTGTTAATAACGGTATTATGGCGTTATTTGATAGCGCTACGTACATGATTGACGGAAAAAATATTGAATCAATTCAGAAAGAAGTCGACGTTGCCACGACGATATTGGGTCTTGCGAGATACAGCGATGATTATTCAAGATCAGCTGGTCCATCAATGATGTTCTCAAAAGATACTTCTGACCACCCTGACAGTAGAAATCAGATTTTTCGACAACCCAATAATCGAGCTGTTCCTCCTGTTGCTGCTGCTGTTGAAGATCTACCTTTTCCAAATCCAGATTTCAACTTAGGATTTGCAGCGCGTCGATCAATGCTGAAAGGTAATAGAAGAAAATTTTCATGTGCAATTCCGTTGTCACATATTTTTGGATTTTGTAGAAATGTCAGAAATGTTATTTTTGGAGCTAAGCATACAGTTGTACTCGTACGAAAAGGTACCGACGATGATGCATTATGGAGACCCATTGGTGATCCTGGTATAGTAGTACTAACAAAATTTTCCCTGTGGATGCCGGTGATGACTCCATCAATATCTGAAGAAGACCGGTTGCTATCTTTTATGAGTCAAGGTGGTAAATCAACGTTGTCATGGTTGACAGTGACCACAGATGCTGTTGATAGTGCAATTAATGGTTTATTTACATGGCAAATAGCTTCTCAGCAGGGTGTTTCTGCACCACGGCATATATTTATTGCTTTACAAGATGTTACACGAGTAAATTCACAAAATCGCAACATAATGATATTTGATAAATTAGGAGTTAGTGAAGTTTCATTAAGGATAAATGGACATCAAGAACCATCCGAAGATATATTACTGAATTTTGAAAATAATCATGTAGCACGTGCATATCATCGTCTTACGTCGTTTATGGGACGTGATCAAAATATTGATACTGGTTTACAAATATCGCAGCTAGATTTTACATCGCTGTATCCGATTTATTACTTTTCACTAGAACATTTAGATTTAACCAGACAATCAGTAGTTGATATACATTTTCGAGCTCGTGTAACATTGCCAGTAGCACCAGCACCATTAATTCCTAATTACAGAGCAATCGCCGTTATACTCAGCGATAAATCGATGTTACTCGAAGGTGTTGGTGGGCGAATGAGAGTTATTGATGCTCCAGTAGAAAACATGTAATTAGATCGTTCATAATATTAATAATGTCATATCATCACGTTAGTGTGAGTCTGACTCCTGGTCAGATTAAAAAGCTACAATCAGCATAAAAAAAAAAAATTGTGCGTTAAAAACATCGCTAAAGCGAGAACAGATGAGTGGTTCAAATAAACTATCGTTGACCGAGCGTCAGTTCAAAAACTTCAATGAAGCCAAAAAATCAAATAAAGGTATAAAACTTAATCTTTCTGCGGGCGCCATCAAAGATATTGCTAAGACAGGTGGTATATTTCTACTTCTCGCAGCTATACCAGCTTTAATAGCAGCTGAAGCCCCAGCTGTTGCAAAAGCAGCTGCGCTAGGTGCTGTTGGAACCGCTGCTGGAATGGCATTAAAGAAAGCAACCGGACAAGGAATAAAAACCTCCAAAAAAAAAGGGAAAAGGTCTAAGACTACCAGGAACCCCGCATTCGTGGTACGGAAAGGGTCTAAGATTACCAGGGACCCCGCATTCGTGGTACGGAAATGGTCTAAGACTTCCCGGGACAGTTTACCAATATCACCCATGTCCAATTTTGATTTACTTAATGCTGCTAAAAAATTAAAAATAAAAAACTTCAGAGGTGTTTTTATGCGCGATCAATTACCTACCGTTGCAATGCAACATGAAACCAGTATCATTAATCTCGATAAAAACTCTGGCCCAGGCACGCACTGGGTAGGATATGCAATTGATCCACGTGGAATTATTTATTTCGATTCGTATGGATTAGCACCACCAAAAGAATTTTTAGAGTACGTTACCGGCGATAAAAGTATTCCAGTCTGGTATTCAACGCTACCAACACAAAAAATAACTGATCCTCCAATATGCGGTCGTGAAACCCTCGCTGTGCTTGATGCTGTATCAAAATCAACAGCGCCACCTCATAAAGTCGTGCACGCGTTCACTACACTACGTTATCACACTTAAACAGATATCAGTAAATATAATGGTAGATATTTATGGAAGATCCTCAGGTAGAGCTCAGAAGTTCGATTTATCTAAATATGCAACCATTGATCAGCTCAGAAATGAAATCGATGATTTATTAAATATCACAAGTGTGGATCAAAATGAAGTCGTCGTTTTTCAGGATAAACAGGGACGATTAAAAACGAGTAACATACAACTACTAGATGTACTTGTACGAATTCCCAACGCGGTTGTTAATAATATCATTACTTTTACTGATCAAGGTAAAATACAGGATTCCGGTAAATCGGTTAACGACTATGTTAAGAAACTGGTGATGTATTTACCGGTGACATTATTATGTCAGGAAGAAAAATTACATATCTTGGAGATCCAACCTCGGATACAGACGCAGCAACAAAAAATACGTCGATGATCAAGAATCCAAGTACGTGTCAGTGCGCGGTGGTATAATGCGTGCATTTCTCGACATGAATAATAATGGTATTAATAATCTCAGAACACCAGAAACAGATTTTGACGCTGCAACGAAGAAATACGTCGGTGATAGCAATAAATCATTAATGACAGTCAATGATGAAATTACCGCTGTTAAAACTGATTTTACCAATCACGTGCAAACGTTTCTGAATTTCCGTAGAAATATAAACAGATCTATTCATGACTTTTTTGGAAGTCCACCAGTCGTTGACATAAAACTTACCGACATTAACACGAAAATCAACGATATTGTTAGTGGAATTCCTAATATCGTTGAAAAAACGAATCTTATTAAAATTCCTCACAAGCAGATCTTCAACGTAGTATACACAGTAGCATCAGGATTAGGAGTATGGACACTGCAAGATAATAATCTCAAACACACCGCAGAAGTCACTGGCGTATACAGGCTGTCCGTATTTAGTAGTGCAAAATTCAGTATATTTACTACATTTCCATGGCGTTATTCAAACGATACTTTTTCTGGAGTTGTATCCGTCATAATAAATAAAGATGCTGAAGAAACATTTCTGCTGGAAGCATCTGATAAAAAATTAACCAGAGCACTATACTGGTGGTGCTTGGAATTTGTATGTGAAACTCCTCAATTAGTTATCTAGATAAATATAATGAATCAAGAGTCATTTATCGACGTTCAACGTCACAGATACGCTCAAGTATGTGAGTGTCAAACCAAACTAAAAAATATCGACGATTACACGATAAAGGTAAAAAAATATCGGCGACGTATGGTTGTTATTGATATAATGGTATACTCGGTTTCTGCTGTTATTGCTGGAACTGGATTATTACTGTCAACAATAACGATGACAGCGCCTGCAGTTGTAACAATTATAGTTTCAACGGCAACAACATGCGCAGGTATTTTCAGTATTATCGCTAAGAAAATATCTACTTGTACAAATGATAAACTAAACGAGTACATAATGAAATTGCACACAGCAACATCATCTTATTCTAAACTATCATCGTATCTTTCGGCGTACCTCAGCGATGGTAAAATATCCGATGAGGAGTTCGCAACGATAATGGAAACTTGTCATGAGGCATTCAAAGTGGATTCTAATGATAAAGTGGAGGGTTGAATTTCCGCTCTATTAAAATAATAATTAAATACGGAGTATTTTAAATAATGTCATCGTTAGAATTATTACAGCAGATCGTAGCTAATACAACCCTCTCAAAAACTACTATGATATCATTAAGTTCAACCAATCCTGAATTTAGCGTTAACTTTCCGACTGCAATTCCAGCAAGCGAGATAGCATTAGCACGATTACGAGTTTATCATAGTTGGCCAAATATCAGGTCAAAACCGTTTTGGTGGACAACCAGCAAATAATTCACTGGTATTTGCGAATAAGAATAAACCTGATGGAAGTCCTGATTGGCAAGTTGTTGGAATTTCAACGGGCAGTTATCAAATAGAACAGATTAATGACGAGTTCCAACGCAGAATTAAATCTATCACAGGGAAAGAATCTAAAATAGCGATCACTGTTTACGAACCAACACTATCAGCGGTGATTG
>JAECUM010013880.1:0-82626 GCA_016617855.1 Megalonaias nervosa
AAATCATATGGCAAATAACAGCCCTTTCAAGCACACTGGATCCAGCAAGGGATCACGTGTGTCAGGGATTGATTGAGATAAATGCAATAAACTGACGACGAACAGTGCAAAACTAGTATCTCACTAGCCTGAGTGCTTTTGACTTTTAATGAGTCTTTTTCAAAGGCATATACAAAACATAGACAAAACAAACAAATAAAACATAAAAACCGTTGTGTTTGCAAAACTCTACATGGCTGTTTCTACATGAATTAAACCTTTAAATGTATTATGTCTCAACCAGCCTATATCAACTTGTTGCAGATACTGGAAAATATTTGTATTGAGCTAGAAATCGATGAGCCATTGCGACATCTATTACTTTGTATACATTTATGTAAGCAAAATTATATCCCGGATATTTCATTCTTATAGTAGTAATTGAAGGCTACTAAGAAAATTTAGAAAAGTTTTGAAAAGAAAATGTGTCAGCTGCAAAGGATAATTCCACTTGTGCATGGCTGTCTTTTTCTAGTCTTCTTGGTTTAAACCGCTTGGTTTCAATGTTCTAAGGCAGCGTATCCAGTAAGATTCCTTTTCCTTCCTGGTTTCGGAACTCCAGTTGGAGTTGTTAGCAATTGCGATAAGTGTTATATCACTGAAAGTGTGGCCAGGGGCAGAGAAGTGTTCTGCGACTGGGTTTCTGTACAGCTTCTTTGTAATCCAATCAGATCTATGAAGGTTGATCCTTTTGTGTAGCTTTTCAGTTTCTCCGACATTCTGAAGGCTACAGATCTTACATGTGATGAGATAAATTACATTCTCTGTTTTGCATGTTTTGTTTGGACCATGTATGTTTAGTTTTTCTCTAGTCACTGTGCTAGTAAATGTCCTGGTCTCTGTCATATGTTTTGTGTGTTTTATTTGTTTGTTTTGTCTATGTTTTGTATATTCCTTTGAAAAAGACTCATTAAGAGTCGAAAGTGCTCAGGCTAGTTAGATACTAGTTTTGCACTGTTCGTCGTCAGTTTATTGCATTTATATATATGTTAAGTATATATATATATATATAAGTATATATAAGGTTATATATATATATATATATATATATATATATATATATATATATATATATATATATATATATAATACTTTTAGGGCTCAAAATTGACTCAAACAAATGTTGCTTTGATTTAGCTCAAATTTGATAGCTTCCTTTCTTTGAGTGAAACTGCATCACTAATTTCGTACCTGTTGAATTTTCTATGCCAGTTTAATTTTTGATACATTAGAAAAAGATTTTTCTTATGTAAATGAGCATGGGAAAGGCATGGAGTTATTTTTGGACAGGTCAAATAGGAGTCACCTATTTGCATGAATCTAACACTTGTCCATCTATATACAATATAGACCCAGATTTGTGACAGTATATAATGCTCCAACCAATCAGTATCAACTACACTAGAAATCCCATCATTCTACATAGAATTTCAAGCAAACAATCTTGTTTAAAGCAGCAGAGACAGAAGAAATGGACTGACCTTGTTGCATTGTGATGGACCAGTTGAAATGATGTTTGGCCAAGACAGAAGGTTGCAGAGTAGTTAAGGCAGTGGAGTATGATGTTCTTAACTATGACTGTAATTCCACCTCCAAGCGGTGGTAGAGAGATCCATGCACTTGGTTTATCACCTGATGGTGTCTACCAGGAAAAAGATATGAACATCCTGATCATAAATCATGTTATGTATTTTTGTGCACTTTTTCAATGCTCCAACTGACTGGACATTGAATAATGCAATGCACAATGGTTGCTCCAACTAAAAGGAATTTGAACTAAGTTGCGAAGCTGATGGTCAAGTTTGATGATCACCATGAAGGAAATGGAGGTAACTGGAATTCTTCCTTGCCTGCTTTGAATTGTTTCTTCTTCCACAGCCATTTACAGTTCAGTGAAAATGTATGTTGTGCATGGTGACTGAGTCTAGTGCATAATGAAGTCTGGTGAGCTGAGCAGTGTTTTTTTTAAATACATTTAATGAGGGACTATCATAGGATCAACAGGTAGTCTGGCATGTATCACATGATGATAGTATATTCAACAACAATGGTGGATGTAGCAGTTTGGCAAGACAACTTAAAAATAAATCAAACTGTTCTCGTTTCCAACAGAAGTAGATGAAAGAACATATTCTAAAATGACAGACAATGCATGACAAACATAGTAATGTAGACACATATGTCAACCAAAAACAAAAAGTTGTGAGCAGCCACCTCTAGTCTATTACTGGATGTCAGATCAGCATCTTTTTTATTTAGAACCAACTAGAAAGCATTAAGAGTCTTTAGATGAAAATCCAAATATGACCATCCATCTACGAGGAATACTGATAACAAGATTTTCAAGATGGCTGCTGCAGTGATGGCCATAGTGGATGTCTGATAGTCATCATTTTCAGCTAGGACCAACTAGACTTCATATGAAGTCTTGCAGTGAAACCCCATGTCAACAGAACTTTACATTCGTGAGAAGTTTTTTTAAGGTGACCGCTGCATTACCCATACTGGATGTCAAAGTTGCATCATTTTCGTGTAGGACCAAGGTAAGAAGTCTTACAGTGAAAATCCAATGTAAATATGATTTTCCATTTGGAAGGTGTTGTGATAACAAAAATTTCTGAAGTCCAAACAATACCATTTTTATTTTAGACCAACTAGACCATAGGATGAATGTGTATGTAAGGATTCATGGCAATCCTTAAGTAGGTTAGAAGAAGTAAAGATAACAAACTTGTGCTGATGGACCAATGGATGCAGGAAGACAGACAGAAGATAGATAATAGACCATTCCAGGTTTATGACAAGTAGAGCTAAAATCTGGATGAAGGTAACATGAGGAAAATAGATTTATCATCTGAAACCCAAACTTACAATTTTAGCTCCAAAAACACTGACTTTTAAGCTCTGGGTTAATGTGGCATGGACCTAACACATCTTGGTCTCAGAATCAGTTGAGCATTCTGCCTAGGAATTAAGATGAAACTTAGGCCCAAAAATTCTGACTAATCAAGCTGGAAGAATGATCCTATTTTAAGGTCTTGACCTAGGACCTTGCAATCCCAAAATCTATTGGCTTGACCTCTAGCCATCAGTAAAGGCATTCATCAAGTTTGAGAAAAATGACCAAGGCAAAGTTAAGTTATGTTTACAGGAAGCATCTTGTTTATAAATGGATTGACTGACTAACATCAATATTGCTCCACACCTAAGGTAGGGATGAGTGAGATGTGGTTAAAAAAAGAAGTGATACAACAGTGCAACTATAGGCTCACTATTAACATAGTAAGATCTATTGGTTGCTTGACATCACTGAAACTAGGGTAAGCACTGGCCTTCAAACAGTGGCACACTAATGGAAATTTCTCTGATAAAACATGCACACAGTACACTGTATTTCTCATGAACAATGAAGAAAGGTGGAACATCATCTTTTGTTTTTGTCAAAGTTTTCCAAGGATTCTTTGTACAGGTTTTGTACGTATTTGTTCTTTAATTTTTTTAGCACTCTTCATGCATATGCCACTTGCGTTCTAAGGAGGAAGTTCCAATAGTCTACACAAATTAATTCAGAATGATTTGTTTCTTCTGCTGGCAAATATGCAGTACATTACTGATCTTGTAGTTGTCACTAACCTGTGTGTATATAGAGAGTATCACAAGTTTATGTACTTCCCCCAAATTCTCATCTGTTTTCTTGTTGCCATTGATTTAATATAGGTCACTGTCACTGAAAGTTCATCATGATGATCCATTGTCATTAGCATACTAACAGTCTCTTGTCAAGTCCTGTCTAAAGTCAATAAAAATCTTGAAACATTGCAAAATACAGACAATCTCCAGTAATAGAAGAAACACAAAATGATATTTGACTCTGAAGTTTCCACACAACCAGTCTGCAACTTGTACCTTTACTTAGATCTGACTAAATAAAAACACAACAGAGCTATGAAGAATGGTATGTTATATGCCTACACTGTGTTTCATATCTATGCAGGCACTAGAAAAGCATATTGGAACTGGAGATTACTGACCAACAGATCTCAATGACCTTATGCAGTCTTGAACTAAACTTAGAGTGCAGAAACCATCATTTTATATTAGATGACCTTTAGATCCCCAAATCTATCACTTTCTCACCCTAAGTACAAGCCATCTACAAAGTTTGGGCAAAGGAAATACTTTATAATAAAATTTATCATGCAAAACCATTTCTTTTAAAGCTACAATAACTATGACCTTTAACATTTTGACCGTCAAATCAACAGACCTGTCCCTTACCTTAAGTGCAAACCCTCCACAAACTTTAGTAAAGGTACTTAAAAGTTATTGTTGTAGTGATATGACTGGAAAATTGTTAAAGCTACATTAAAAATCCAGATCACATACACACACACATAAAGTTATTATGCAGAAAACATTTTTCTTCTTTTAGTTACAGTGGTTGTGATCTTTGACCTTTTAATCCCAAATCAATTTGCTTCTTTCTTACACAAATTATAAGCCATCTGCAAACTTTGGATAAGCTGCATGGTCAAGAACTGAAATTTCTGTGCAAGTTTCATTTTCAAACAGTGATCTTGACCTAAAGTCTCTTGATCCCAAAATCAAAATGCTTCTTCCTTACTCCAAGTACAAACTAAACAAAGTTTAGTCCAGGTCTGTGATGTAAAACTAAAGTTACTGTGAAGAAACCATATTCTTTCTTTCAGTCATTGTGACCATGACCCTTGACCTTTTGACACCAATATCATAGGCTTCTTCTTTAGCTCAAGTGCAAGCCATCTGATAAGTTTAGTAATGGTAGCCAATGTAAAACTAAACTTATTAATCAGAAAGAAGAAAAAGGTAACAGTCAGAAGGAGAGATTTCAAAGCAATACCCAGGCATATAAAAACTTAATGAAAACAATTTAAGTTTTGAAAAATATTTTACATTAAATTAACCATCCATCTCTTGATGTAAATTCGATTATACCTGTTTTGAAGTGATAGTCTTTCCCGACGTTCATCCTTCACCATGTAAATCCTAGTGACATAAATTTGCTGATTATAGAAATCCATCTTTTCACAAGGAAATCTGCTTGTGTATGCAGAACTGAGCAGTTTCATACTGCTGGACTACTTTTGGGCATGTCCCAAAGCAACAGTTTAGCAAATTGAGACTTCCCTATTAAATTCACCCCATCTCAAAAATATGTACAGTATTAAGCTTTCCAGAACGCATTAAGTCAAAGCTACCCGGTAGCCATCTTCACAAGCCATGCCTGCAGAATGGTATGGCTGCAACATTAGAAAAGCCTATCTTTTAGTGGAAACAGATATCATTGTGTTTGCAATGAGATATGGAAGGTCGATTTGAAAATTTAAAATATTTGAAAGAATTGAATCATTTAAACCAGTTTTTACAAGTATTGTAATTTTATTTAGCCAGATCCAGGTAGGAGTGCAAGCTTCTAACAGTCTTGGAGAAAACTATACAAACCTGCTGAAAGTCTCCTAGAAGTATTGCACAATAAATGACAAAAAATCCCACATAATTTCTGAATTTGTCTCATGTACAAAGAAAAAGCAATGCAACATAACAGAAACAAATGCTGCATAATTTCTGTGCTTCTTCTTCTTCTGTGCATTGTTGTGTAAGAAATAACAAAAGCTGCAAATCTTTATCATGATCCAATTGTTTAGAAAAGAAATCTTATTTGAACTGTCAAAAAGTGTACTTAAATTAACCAGTGTATTATGCAATGGCAGACCATAGTGTATGTTGTGTGCTGTTGGACTCAATTTATAAGCAGGTGTATACAGTACATAACATTAAAAGTATCTATAAATTTAATGTCTTACTGTAACACTTGCTATAAGACATACTCTGGCTTAAGTTTCATGACCTCCAGATTTGGTCTGCTGGTAAAGCAAATATCAGGAGATTTGGGTCTTTGCTCTAGCTACACTTTGTTCATCCAGCAGGTCTCTTAGAAGCAATTTTAGGAATCCTCAGGGTCCAAAACAGCTGTAAACCTGTTTCAATAGGTCCAAACCTCACAACCAAGTAGAATTCACAATTTCAGTATGTCTGCTTCTGCCAATGCTACTCTGAACTGATCATATAATGGATTCTAGCACTGACTCATTTTCAAGTTATCCCAGAAAAAACTGACCTCCCATCTATTACTATCTTCTTGGTATCTTTTGCACTATGTGCCTGAGCATAACTCTGGACTGTAAGCAGATATACTGAGTGACCATTTGGTTGACCTCAGATCAAGATGCTTTAGCCAAGATGGGATAACTGAAGTGAACAGACAGTCCATGTCAGTCATTCATTACTCCAGACAGATCCTAGTGCTAAAGGACAATCATGTGATCTGGATAAGATCCGTCATCTCCCACCTAGCAGATTACTATCTTAAATTACTACATACTGCTCCATACCTTCTTCTACTGAAAATATACTGGACAGATGTACTGTTTATATATTTGATAGGCATACTGATTATATACTAGGTAAGGGTACTGATTATATACTAGATAAGAGTATTGATTATGTACTGAACAGGTGTACTGTCTACTGGATAGATGTACTGATTATATACTATACTATATGGAGATACTCATTATATACCAGATGGAGGTCCTGATTATATACTAGATAGGGCTACTGACTGTGTACTTTATAGGTGTAATGACTATACTGGATAGATACACTGATCATATACTGGATAGGTGTATCAACATATATTGGATGGGTGTACTGTTTAGAAACTGGGTATGTGTACTGATTATATATACTGGATAGGTGTGTTGATTATATACTAGATAGGTGTACCAATTATATACTGGATAGGTGCACTGGTAATATACAAATCAAATGCTTTATACATGTATTAATACCATGACCTTGAGCTATTAATTAAGATATAATTATAGGTTACTGCATTTGTATGGGAAAATATGAACGAGTTTTTCAGATGGCTATACTGCATGACCTTGGGAGTGCAATATATCCATCCAACAAAACGAGTTCATATCTTCCCATACAAATGCAGTAACCTTTTTATTATAAAGGTTACTGCATTTTCTCATTATTTACGAGCTCATTTTCTTATTCTACCTAAGGCTTAAATATACCAACAAAAAACCCTACAAGAAACAAAGTAACTGAATGTATGCCGTATTCCAAAATAAATACACAAGCATAGATGCATCATTACACAACAACATTATTAATGCGCACGTAACTCCGCCCAGATAAATTTGAAGATGGTCGTGCGCTAGACGTAAGTTTTGAAAGAAAATGGCATTTGGTCTAATTAAAATTGAAATTTGGAGTCATATTGTGAATGATTGCGCATTGCAACAACTTTTCCATTTGATCTGAAATGAATACGTTTTGGTATTTTTGTTGATTCAACGCAATTTCATGATTATGATCTGGATTTAGTAACTTACAGTGTCTGTGGCAATTCTACATGAAATACATCATATTGAAGCAGCGAGGCAGAAGTATGTTGACATCGGCATGCGTGTTTCTGTTCTGTCATTGAATGATTCAAATCATAATGTGGGAAAAATCTGAAGTCTTTCAATTGCAATTATCGAAAAGACGCTGTGGAATTTAATGTTTATTTCATTTTGATGCAGTAAGGAGGATGTAACTGCACTTGGAATATACTCAGTAGTTGAAATTACAGTACAATTTCAAAATACGTGATCAACCTTGAGAACCCATGACATGGCTCATGTAATTCGGATTTGCAGAACTAAGAAAGTACATTTTGAGGAAATTCAGGATGTAAAATTGTAAGTATATTTTTGCCATTTTTATTACCAGTTAAAGAAGACAAGTTTATGTCTTATAACTTGCATGTTATTGTAAGGACCCTGTCTGGCGTCTATAGCTAGCCTAAATCTGAAACATTGTATCAAAAAAGTTAACGCGGAATGTGCCAAAGCTGCTGATATGTGGCAGTCCATGAAACATTTGCTTTAGTTCATTCAGAAAATAATTGTTTATTTACAATAGAAAGTAGTTCCTTTATTCGCGTGCATTCAGTATGAATTCAGTGCGAGGGTGCAATATTGGGAAATACTGCATAATTCTGACAATGTAAAGTTCACGAAGAAAAAAATGAGCATATAATAAGTAATATTTCTTAACACATTACATAAAAAGATACAACCTAATATTAATTAACCATGTCAAAACAGATTTAAATCCTTAAAAATGTCTATGGATCATTTTAAAGAATCGTTAGGACAAATTTTTCTTTCAGAATACTACTGCTATCACCTTGAAAAAAAGTTTTTTCTTTATAGAGTTTAACATTGCTGAAGAATTTCCTTTTCGACAAATTCTCCATTAAAATAGTTCTTAAATGCCTACATCATTCAAATTATATTAATACTGACTACCCCTACCTTGTCACTGGTAGTTAAATGTGTATCAATATTTAATTTATTGAATGTTTTTAGTGTGGGTAATATGATAGGATTTTACTCTTCATTCCCTTACTCTTCTTTCCTTTAACCTTATTTCCCTGACTCTTCTTTCCCTTAATCTTTGTTGAATGCCTTCTTGAAATACCTAAGTTAACTCTGCAATATGCAGTTTTATTGTTTTGATGTGCAATATGCAGTCTTTATTGTTTTGATGTCCATTATATCCTATACATACTTGAATTGTTGTTAATCTGTACACTTTGTGAAAAAATATTTTCCATGGAGTACTTTGTTACATGTGGCTTGAGTCTCACAATACATTCCTCCCTATGTAGTGAACATACACACTTATAATTTGAGTCCAACTGCAAATTGCACAAACTGATATCTGCCTATGAATAATGTGCTGGCAGATCTGGGTCTATTCAGTTTGTTATCAGTAGAGCAAACAACATAGACTTTGATCTGCTGTCACATTATGCAATGGTAAAACAGGGTCAGTGTTGCTTGCAGTTGGACTTGACTGATAAGTAATTATATACAGTATAGTGCTGTTCATGGCAGCACAAAAGTGACCTCTGCTGTGGGCAAGATAGTGATATAATGAGAAATATTCAAACAAGATTGTTTCATATTAGTGCATTTTGAACAACAAAATATGTACCATACATAGTCACGTGTAAGTCCAACAGCAAACTGCACAGACCCAGATCTGCCATCACACAATGCACTGCAGTGTGTTAGGAGTAATCACTACAACAAACAACATAAACCTGATCTTCTGACAATAGCAAAACACTGTAGCCATCCCCACGCCATAAAATAAGTTGTTAGATGGAAAGTTTGCCCACCCCACCCCACCCCACTCCTGCACAGTTGCAGGGGTTTCTTGGGCAGTTGCTACACTGCTGAGGTGAAGGGGAGCAATATTTTGCAAGGACAGATAATACCCAATACTGGGCCAGCAATTATATTTTGTTTTGCAGCACAAAGTAGCATCAGCTATGCTATCTATCTTTGCTAAGCTGACTGCCTGACTACCAAACAAGTAATAAGTATTGATCCAACTAATTACACCATTTATATAGGACCACATCATATATCAAATGTCAATAAAATAATCCATCTGCATAATTTCTCAGAAGTTATTGATTCAGTAAAGGCAAGCACCATCAAATATTAATCTGGATACAGCATGGGGTTCAGAAGCTATGTGGTAATGTATGTTAACAACAGTGTGTGTTATTCTCATAGATTGGCTAGGCTTAGTGGCTCCTGTTTATGACAGTTCTGTCATGGGTTACACTTTCAATAATCAGTCAATACCATATCATCATTATCATCTGTTTTATTATTATCACCATCTGTCCTAAGAGGTGAATTAGAAGATCAGCAACAGCTCCAGCAATGAAGACACATACCAAGCAGTACAAATGAGGCATTGTTTAGACTTTGAGGACTGTAATATCCAATGGAGTACACATCTATTCTACACTATGGTGTACACATCTATTTTACACAATGGTGTACACATCTATTCTACACACAATGTTGTACACATCTATTCTACACAGTGGTGTACACATCTATTTTACACAATGGTATACACATCTATTCTACACAATGGTGTACACATCTATTCTAAACAATGGTGTACACATCTCTTCTACACAATGGTGTACACATCTATTTTTTAGCTCACAAAAACTTTGAAAGCCAAGAATATTAAGTTCTATTGCCCTTCTTTTTCTTCTAACATGAAAATAATTTAAAGTTGGAAAATGAGGACATCTCTGAAAAATTTGTATCTAAAGCCACTCACATAACTTTAATATTTTGAAAACATTTTAGTATTAATGCATAATATAAGTATCTAAAACAAGAGTACTGAATTACAGGAATTACATTTTAAAAAAACACTGCTGACCTTGTTAAGGCTCTTGGACACCTTGACCTAGGTTCTTTTGTCCTGAAAACATCTTCCTTCTTTGTTTCATCAATGACAATGAAGTGAAGTTCAATGAAGGTATAATGTATAGACCTTAAGTTATTATAGTAGTAATTTCCCTTACCTTAAGTTATTGCAAGTAGTAATTTCCTGTACCTTAAGTTGTTACAAATAGTAATTTCCCTTACCTTAAGTTATTACAAGTAGTAATTTCCCTTAGTCTGATTGGTGAAAGTGACTTTTGACTATCTGGTGTAAAATATATACCCATAATTTTTTGGCATCATCAGAGGCTGCATGACTATAAATTTTGGTGATGGTGTATTTTAGTCAACTCAAATTACTTTGCAGAAACCAGAACTCAAGATATCCCAAGGAAACTTTCTGTATTATGCATTTGCAATGCACTTTTAAAATAAAATACCATATATTCTTGCATATTATTCCAGTCAAACTGCAAACATCAAAGATCCTGATCTACCATAGCATAATGCACCTGCAGATCAGGGTCTATGTTGTTTGTTCTACTGATTACTCCTAACAAACTGCACAGACACAGATCTGCCATCACATAAAGTGCTGGCAAGTCTGGCTCTGTGCAGTTTGCAGCTGGACTTGACTTATAAGTGAGTATGGACAGTAAGCATTTTGCATCTGTGTTGTCGACACAATGTGCATTTAACCTGACCCACACATAAAAAAACCGTTTGTTTAACTGCAATTGTTATGTGGATCCAACTGCCATCCATTGCTGAAACTTTTTTCCCACATAGTGGAAGGCATTGTAAAGAAGAAGAGGAATCAAAGGTGTTTAGTAAACAAACTGAAATTTATTGAGTCTTCTAAAGAAAGCAAGTCCCCTTTCATCTTGTTTCCCCCCCCCCGATAAAATAGGTGCTCATGTGCTATACTAGTAGTGAAAACCTGTGACAAAATGCATTTTATAACTATTTAACTCTCAGCTGCAGCTGCAAGATAGTAGAGATTTGTATCAACTTACTATCCAACACATGAGAAAGTTTAAGACCAAATGAATCAGCCTGTTTGATTTAGCTGGAATTCCCATTCAAATATATACCATATGTACTCTTATAAGATGAGGACAAATGCAAACTTCTGTGCAGTTTGTTAGGATTAATCAGTAGAACAAACAATATAGACGCAGATCTGCTACAGAATATCTTTGTTGGCAGTTTGACTCGATATATAGGCAAGTATATACAGTACAGATACTCTATGAGGGTTTATAATTAGTTGCAGTCAGAACTGTTGCATGTGGATAAAAGCAATAAAAAATTCATTTAATCAGTTTATCCACTTTGGGTTAATTACTCTCACAGTGATTTGTCAGCATGCTAAATTGAATGGCTGATGTATGTGTGTGAGATTTGGATTTTTAATGAAGCTTAAACAAATTTTCAGTCATATGGCTATGATGTCTGCAGTGTGACAGTTTATAGTGATGTCTAGCACTGGGGCATCATGCTGCAGACATGTAGCATCATGTCGCACCCAGTCATATTATTCTGACACCAGACTGACCAGTCCTTACACTAACCTCCTAATGTTGAGCATCTAGCAAGGCAGCTGTTAGTACCATTTTTATAAATCTTTGGTATAACTTACCTGGGGATCGAACCTGCAACCTTACACATCTGAGGCAGACACTCTAACCACTAGGCCACCAGAGCAGTGAATGGCTTTTATAAAAGCTGTATAAATGGCTTTCATGAACACTATATATAATATTTTGTTCTCTATTTATACAAATCTAATATGTCACCAAAGGTCAAGAAAACAATGGAGATGAGAAAAGTACTGATGTTGTAATTTTTATATGAAGGAGTTTTGGTTTGTTTGGGGGTTTTTTGTTTATGGCACAGCAACACAAATAGGTTATTTAGTGTCAAGGCAATTGGAGCAAAGTGCCTTGCCCATGGACACATCACGGTAGCTGAATTGGGTAGGAATTGAACCAGCATTCTCTCGGTCACAAGTCTAGCATGCTAACCACAATGCCACCTGAAAGATGATGGTAAGATTAACTTCCTTATCTAAATTCTTATTGGATATTATATTCAGCAGTTTAATGTTTTCAAGTGGTTCCTAATAAAACTCAAATTTGTACTGTACCCAGTCAACATAAACTGGTAATCTGACAATCACATATTTAAAACATGCTGATATTTCCATGAATGCTTTAAAATTGTGCATTTCCAAGTTTAAATTGTGAATTATTCCTTAGTATCTAACTGTAGTCTGACATATTATACAAAAATGTTGGTGAACATTTTAAAACTTTCCTGAAAATTATCTCACGTTTTGTAAGAATAGAAATCCTCCTTCATGCAAGCAGTTTAATCACAAAAAGTCTTAATGGCATGCAAAAGTAAGAAGAAACAAAAAGTAAAGTAAAATTACCTTTCAGCTGATTCAAACAGCCTGTCACTGACAATGAACACAGAGTAGATTTACCTGTCAGTTGATTCAAATAGCCTCTCACTGACAATGAACAATGTCAATTTATCTGTCAATATTATTTAAACAGCCTCTCGGTGACAATGAACACAGACAAATAAGCAGAACACAAACAGACACTGGTATACAAAGCAATCAAGTCCATTATGTTTAGATGCTGGTGTAAACAAAGATTAGTCATGAATGGATTAGCCCTCTCTGATGAATATTCATAACAGATCAATATTTGGATCAGCTTTTTAATAAATGTGCAGACAACAAAGAATATAATGACAAAATGTCAAGACAAAAGAACCCACACACAGTGGCTGAAACTCCATGACAATTAAGCACTAAAGGCAAGTGGTAAGGTGGGGCTAACTGGATGTCCAAAAAGCTCTACTGAATTTGGGGCTCTTAAGGGGAGTCCTCTTCCGGGAACCTCAGCAAGAATTAACAATAGTACTGTAGTCTTGACATAGACTAATATATCAAAGAAATAATTTTGCTGAATGATTCTGACATGGGTTCCAGATAGACTTATTAGAAATGTGCAGTCATTACATTGTTTATCACACATGAAATATCCAGCATACCACTTCATGAAACCAGCATAGTTTAGACTTGGTGACACCATATATGGTGTCTATTCATATACATTTTGAATCATAAAAGGTACCAAATTTGGTCACTGGTTAAGCACCCACAAAGTGAACATTACATTCAAACCAATGCAGTTTACATGATCAGAACTAAACATTGAAATTTAAACTATGTCTGGGTCTTTTTTCTAGGAATCATGATATATTATATACATGTAATTAACTATGACTTGTAACATGTTTTTACTGTAATTTGTACTTGGAAAATTGTTGTTCATCCTTCAAGTTCGAAGTTGACCATGACATCATTAACTGGTTTGGTTCCAGTGAGTACATGAATGGCTGAACTGTCTCTGGCACACTTGACAGGAGATACCTGTTAGGTTTGCTTGAACAACTGAGGACATGTTGCAGTTCTGAGACTTCTGCTGTTTGTGCTTCTGTACTGCAATTCTTCTTCATTCAAAATTTGTGGCTCCAGTATGGATGAGACTCCACCAAGTGGAGCAATCTTATGTGAGATCTTCCCAAGACTCAGGGTCAATGTTGAAATGTTTCTGGAATGACATGAGGGATCTTTGTAGCTTTTCTTCTGACCACCCAGATATTGCTTTCCATCCTTTATCTTGCCATAGAAGATTTTCTTTAGTAATCAGCCTTCTGAGATCCTTTTGATGTGACCTGCCCATCTCAACTGTGATTTCAACAGCAGAGAGTGGATGTATGGAATGCCTGCCCATTTGAAAACCTAAATGTCTGGGGCCCTATCCTACCATCTCATCATCATCAGTTTCCTCAGTTAGCCCATATGAAAATTAATCAGCTTCATGGCATGGCATCTGTACACCATCCAGGTTTTGCAAGCATACAGCATGGCTGGCAACACAATGACTCTGCAGACTGTAAGTTTTGTTTGCAGACCGATACCTCTTAGCTCCTACACATTTTCATGCAGTCTGCCAAAAGACCACACTTACTTTAGCAATTCTGATGTTGGTTTCATCATTAATGTAAACTGCATGTCACAGTGAGACTGCTCCGGTGGCCTAGTGGTTAGAGCATCCGCCTCAGATGCGGGAAGTCATGGGTTTGATCCCTGGCCGAGTCATACCAAAGACTTACAAAAAAGGTACTAACAGCTGCCTCACCTGATGCTCAGCATTAAGAGGTTAGTGTTAGAACTGGTTGGCCTTGTGTCAGGATAATGTGACTGGGAGGGGACATTTTGCTACATGTCTGCGGCATGATGCCCCAGTACTAGACATTACTATAAACTGCCACACTGCAGACATCATAGCGATATGACTGAAAAATTGTTAAAGCTATGTTAAAAATCCAAATCACACAGACACACACATGCATATCACAGTGTGCTGCCAAGATAGCTGAACCTGTCCACTGCCATGAGGGTTTGGTCATCTACTGTGATTGTAGGTTCTGTGTAAGTATTTCTTGGTGCAGGCTGGTGCATCACCTACATCTTATTGATACTAACTGTGAGATCAAAACTGTCACAAGCTGAAGAGAAATGGTCCATGTGTGTATTACATGTTGGACTCAGATCTAACATTCAGGGAACAGTTGACTGCAAATGGCAGATTATGGACAGTCACTTCCTGTAACTTCATCATTGCCTGTAGTCTCTCCCAATTGAAGATCCTGCTTCAGTCCAGTCTCTAATGTCGATCCCAGTGTCGTAATTATGGAAGGCATCAGTAAGCATGGCAGAGAACATCAAACTGAAGAGGGTTGGGGTCTACTCACAGCCCTGCTTGACTCCACTGGCAATTGAGAATTGTTCAGATAACTAACTGCTGTCCATGACATGAACAAGCATTGCATCATAGAATTGCTGAACTATCATAATGAATTTCTCTGGGCAACCAAATTTTGATATGAGCTTCATTTAAAATATGAGTATATCTTCCCTCTCTCAAAATTTGATACAATAGTAAAACCCAACTTGAAAGACAGCTGTTGTGGGAGATAAAATGTCATTTAAGACTTTATTCTAAATACCAGTACCCATACCATTTTTGCTAAATGTCAAATGTATGGCCTCTCTTTAGAAACCACCTGTCTTGAGGGGACATATTTTGTTGGCAGAAGATGTGGTCTCCCAAAACAAGTTTTACATTTTCAGTATTGCCCTCTAGGCAAGTCCAGGGCACATTTTCCAACCTCAAACTGCCAATGTTCCCTAATATTAACAAATTCCCACAATTTGATCACCACAGGAAGACAAAAGTACTTACAATGTCCTTCTGACAGTTCAACCAAGCTGGTACAACATTGTTTCTAAGATCAGATTTGAATCCAAGTCAATCTGCATGGTTCTCTTTATCTAGTTCATTACTTATTTCTGATTCTGTGATAACTGAAATGTCAGTCAAAAACGAACAAACATTACCAAAATCTTCTAGGATTGGTTTGACTGAGACCTATATCACCACCCACATAGTTTCCTATTCAACTTTAAAACACGTTTTTATTTATTCATGATTGAGAAGAAAGTGAATTATCAATAATACTGCACTCAGTGTATATTTCTGCCAAGCCTACAGATTCATACAAATATTGATAATATTATATATGAGCTGCACAAAATATTTTCAGCATACATGATCTGTAGCCAGTTATGACAGGCTTGGTTCTACTACTTCCAGAATCAATGACTCATCCCAATGATATGATCAATATCAACTACTTCAATACCAGCTTCAGGCAGGATCTATGGTCATTCATTACAAGACTGCTTCCTCTTTGCTTTTGAATCATTATTGGCTATATTATGTCAAGGAAATGGGAGCTAAGTGCCTTTCCCAGTGACAAGTGGGGTGGGATGGGGTGGGGGTGCAGCTGACCCAGATTGGCCTGGGCAGGTATTGAACTCTTGACCCTTGAATTATGAATCCAATGCCCTACCAACTGAGGTACCATGACTCCATTGTATTGAGAGAGGTTCCCCTGATAGCACAATTAACACAACAAAAATGAATAGTTTGTGATATCCATCTTGGTGCTTATGAACCAAGAATGAAAATAAAGTGAAATAAATTAAGCAGCAATCATTAAACAAATTCTGACCAAGTCAATGTGATCTGTGACTATTGTTGCTTTAATATCATAAAAAAATGGAACAGCAGTATATTGAGGGGTATTAAAATGAGGAAACACTGTACTGCATGCATGCTGACCATTCTTGTAGACTTTTTTTATAGCTGCTGAATTTCAGTAGCTTTTGTGAATTTGAAGTGGAAATGACATCTTTTGAAAACCTTTATTTTTAAATATGACCATCATGCATTTTTGATGAAAGTCAAATTGGTCATTTACTTTATTACTACTTATCTCAGAGTTGGCCATTTTGGTGTTGGAAGTGATACCTGGCAGACCAGGTTTTCCTGAAGCTGAAAACATGAATCTCTGGCTTAAATTTCATTCAGGATCCCCTATTTAAACATCTTGTTAGTAAAAGTGATTCAACTTGAAAAATTTTATTTGCTGTTTTTCACTTGAGGGACCTATCATAACAGCTGATCAACTCTCATTTAAAACCTGAAGAATCCAGATGACCTTTTCTTTTGTAGCAATCTAGGAAACAACCTTCAGTAGGTAATAGAGATTATGTGTTGACTACAAGTGCAACAGAAAAGATTCCCCAAATTTTCTTGTCCTGCAGAGCAAATGATGTAGAACTGTATTTGTCCTACATAAATTTTAATAAATGAATAGCTACATCTATAATTCTGCACAATTTGCAGGATCATAGTCACTACTCAAGCTGAACGTTTACAGACACCTAATTTGCATAAGAAGTAAAACTTTGAAATTTTAGCACTGAAATTTTAACTTGTACTTATTATTTCATAAATTTTGTAGTAAAAGAATTATTCTGTAAACTTTGCAGGCTGACACTACATTCTCACATACAACTCAGATCCAACTACAAACTTCATAGACCCTGATCTGTTGTTGCATAACGCACCTGCGTAATCTGGGTCTATGCAGCCTGTTAGGAGTAATCAGTAGAACAAGCCACACAGACCTTGACCTGCCAGTGTATTATACAACAGCAGATCAGGTCTATGTTGTTTGCAGTTGGACCCTATTTATGAAGCAAGTATATACGGTACAAATGCTATAGACGCCTGTAAGGATGCGTGAAAGCTTCACTGATTGTGCAGGAGAAATGAAGATGATATTAACAATTAGCTGGAGATTGGACCACAGACACAAATCAATAAGCAACCATGTAAACCAGTATCAATCCTCTATAACAGCCTGCGCTCAAAAACTCCAACTTTCCATTGCATTTAAATATCATCCAATGCCATACAGACTTGCATATAGATCCTTTTCAAAATGACATCATTGGCAGCCACATCGAATTAAAAATGATACATACTACTGTTGATTGTATAGATGGTATGAAGAATGAAACAAATTCTTTGAATTTAAAGAAAATGCTATTAAACATGTATCAATTTCAATACAAAATGCATCAATTTTAATTTTAAAAATTGCATCAATTTCAATAAAAAATGCAAATACGTGTAATAGGCTTTTTGCAAATGTCAAAATAATTTTTTAAAAAAATGTAAGAACAATTTTTCTTTTCTTCAAAGTACAAAAAATAATGTTTCAAAAATTAATTTGCGTTCTAGGATAGAAATCATGGATAAAAAATAAAGGGACCTGACACTGAGGAGCCCTCCAAAATATCAACATCTACTATATTAATAGTTGATCCTATAAGCTGTCAATCATAAATATTACACTTTTATGCATCCAACAAAATTATGCTGACAGCATCATACTAGTATAATATGTCTGAAATTGCTTATACAGTCATCCCTCACTATGAAGCCCCAATGTATAGCATCTTATCCCTCACTATAAGCCCCAATGTATAGCATCTTATTCCTCACTATAAGCCCCAATGTATAGCATCTTATCCCTCACTATAAGCCCCAATGAATAGCATCTTCTCTAATACCATATATATTCATTTATAATTCAAGTCAAATTGTAAATAGCAATGATCTTGATCCACCAAGGCATAATGCACCTGCAGACCAGGGTATATATTGTTTTTCTACTATTTGCTCCTTTCAAACTACACAGATCCAGATCTGCTGGAATATTATGTGCTGGCAGATCTGGGTCTGTTAGTTTGCAGTTGGACTCAATTTAAAAGCAAGTACATACAGTAATGTGGCTATAATCATAGGTTCCATTAAATTGGTCCAATTATGTTTTGTAGATGCTACTTGATTTACTTCACTTTATTTTAGTTCTGGTCGAATCGGAAGTAATTGGAATGTCTTTTCAAATCATTAAATACTGTATTTAGAGTTTTAATCCACAATTAAAAAACATTTTTTAATGGAACATTCCTCCATACTGAACCCCATCATCTACAATGAGAGTCACTGATGGATGTATTTATCATGAAATTGAAACCCAATAAAGTGCAAAAGTGAGATAAACTAGGAATGTCTCCATTTGCCATGAACAACATTATCAATATCATAAAATTAAAGAGCAAAGGTTTAAGTCAAATGGGAACTCCATACAATTTTGCAATGAAAAAAAAATCAACCTTGACCTAGGTATTTTTAATATAAAGCTTTGCACTAAATTGTTTTAAATCCATGAAGCCCTTAAAGAGTTATTACCATAATCCAAATATGAAGCTTTAATTCAGACAGCTAGGGGATATAACTCCATAAAATTCTGCTGGAAAATGACGAAGATCAAACAGGACCTAGGTATGTTTCCCAATACTAAGTGTGAATTCAGTTCCTTAGGTCCCTCAGGAGATGTTGAGTGGATATAAATTGAAAGGTAAAGTTCAAAATCAAATGGGCCATAACTCAATACAATTTTGGCTGAAAAATGTGATAATCAAATTTGACCTAAACCTTTTTAATGTAAATCTTTATACAAATTTACCAAATTTTATTGCAACCCATGTAGTCTTTCAAAGTTACTGAGAAACAACAAATTATTTGCTGTGACAGATGGATTGATAGACTGACATGGATAACACTTTAAAATGTCACCTCCATAGACAAGGTAGGTGCGTACAAATAAAATAAAAAAAATTATTTAAAAAAAATGCATTTCATAACCGATCTCAAAGGTGTGTCAGAATAAACAGAAAATTAATATTTGATATTTTTGTCTCCATGGACCTTCTGGTAAGTAGTGCTCATTTTGAAATTGCAGCATATAAAATGACCCAACAGCAGCAACAAAAACAAAAATGAACATCTTCTCCCCTCCTTCTATCCCACCCCTTTAATTTGAGTATAAAGATATTAAAACACAAATATGCACATGTATTGATAAATGAGCCAAATAACTCAATTTCAATAGAATGATAGAGTACCTGTAAACTAATCCAGTGTCAACCATCATCTCACCTGACAGGTAACAAGGCAGCATTTCCTGATACATTTCACATCTCATTGAACCTGTAGCCTTTGAAGTGAAGTGTGTCTGCATCTATCAGCTCTACACATCTTTGTAGAACCACTTGGTTCAATTTGATACAGCTGCTGCTGTTGTACTGAAATTACCTAGCATAGCTGTATGTTTCTATCCACAATCTAATCAATTTATTTCAATTAATTGCTTTTTAATTGATTGGCAAGCTGAGAAATAAGTGCCCCAGTGGTTTACCAGCTTTGAGAATCACTCAGAACACTTCTCTATTGAAAAGCTCAAGTTTCTGTACAACAACAAAACATAGAGTTGCACTAAAATGGTTTGATACTTTTTATATCATAAAAACTTATTTATCTAAAGTTTCTGGCAGAAAATAAAGATAATATTGATTAAAATTTAAGATACAGGAGGGATGTTCACTCCTTCATCTACCAATATATTTAGACCAGGTTTTTGTGATATAATTGGCTGCTTTTTCTTGTCTCCTTTGCAATGACCATTTTGTCTGATGTATTAAATGACTTGGTCCTTACCAATAATGCACAAAGATTTTGAAAGAACAAGGTTGCTGTACCATCTGCATGAGTATGCTGAATGTTTTGAAAAACATATTTTCAATAACACACACACACACACACACACACATGTATGTCTTTGTTTATGTTTTTACAGAATTACTGAGTGGAGATGCATTTAGCAAAAGGGACGGTGTTTTATAAGGAATGGGCACTTACTGGACTAAGGGGAAATTTTTTGGCAACAACCGGACTTGATGCAGATGACAATATTTTGAATTTCATCTCTTTGACTGTAGAAGCTGATAAAAAAAGTACATTCTTGTTGATCCTAAATTAAATAATAAAGCTCAATGGAATAAAATAGACACTAACTGATTAAAGTTGGTCATGTGGTGACCTGTAGAGAGGCCGAAGAACTCTGAGGGCTGAAGAAGTGGGGGGTCACTATTTCCATCTAGCTGGATTTTTGTATATACACTGCATTATTTTTCTCATTAACCCCACATGCCACATTTACATGTCATGAGGTTTTACCCTACTTCCCAGCTCTGTAACATCAACATCCTTTAAGTCATTTAAGATACACCAAAAGCAATAAGTTTTACAGAAAAGGAAAAAGATGTAGTTCTTTAATGATATGAAATAATATAGACTTTCTACTGGTGTTAAAAAATACAGTGGAAAAAAATTAAATTTTGAGACCTGATTTTTTTACCTCAAAAATTGCCAGATTCAGAACCAGAGTTTGTTTTTAGATTTTAGACTTTTAGCATTTGATCTAAATCAGACCAATCTGAATGGCATTTGGACAAAAGAACCTTTGCATAAGGAAGGAAAAGTTTTATATTTGAAGAAAGGGCCAGAACATGAAAATCTTGGGTCCAATCCCCCCCCCAATGGTTCAGTTTTCATGCTTCTGCACATGTGTGTGTAGGGGTATGTGTGTACAGAACAGCTTATCAGAATTAGTGTCTTTAATACCACTAAGCATCCAGCTAAATCTCTCTGAAATGGATGTGTTTGGATGTATCCAGAAACAACCTGCAAATTCATTTCCTGCCCCATCTTTGAAGCATATAATATGTTCTGTACATTTCCAGGAATCATGCAAGAAATAAGTTCCGGAGCCATTGCATTTGGATTCAGACACCATGTCTTGATTAACATTGCTTCACTGTCAGATAAAATGTCTGGACTGACATGGCTTCACTATCAGATAAAATGTCTTGATTAACATGGTTTCACTGTCAGATAAAAAGTCTGGAGTGACATGGCTTCACTATCAGATAAAATGTCTTGATTAACATGGTTTCATTATCAGATAAAAAGTTTGGATTGATACGGCTTCGTTGTCAGAAAAAATGTCTTCACTGTCAGATAAAATGTCTTGATTAACATGGCTTCACTGTCAGATAAAAAGTCTGGACTGACATGGCTTCACTGTCAGATAAAAAGTCTGGACTGACATGGCTTCACTATCAGATAAAATGTCTTGATTAACATGGTTTCATTGTCAGATAAAAAGTTTGGATTGATACGGCTTCAGTGTCAGAAAAAATGTCTTCACTGTCAGATAAAATGTCTTGATTAACATGGCTTCACTGTCAGATAAAAAGTCTGGACTGACATGGCTTCACTGTCAGATAAAAAGTCTGGACTGACATGGCTTCACTATCAGATAAAATGTCTTGATTAACATGGTTTCATTGTCAGATAAAAAGTTTGGATTGATACGGCTTCAGTGTCAGAAAAAATGTCTTCAATGTCAGATAAAATGTCTTGATTAACATGGCTTCACTGTCAGATAAAATGTCTGGATTGACATGGCTTCACTATCAGATAAAATGTCTTGATTAACATGGCTTCACTGTCAGATAAAAAGTCTGGACTGACATGGCTTCACTGTCAGATAAAAAGTCTGGATTGACATGGCTTCACTATCAGATAAAATGTCTTGATTAACATGGCTTCACTGTCAGATAAAATGTCTGGACTAACATGGCTTCACTATCAGATAAAATGTCTGGATTGACATGGTTCCACTGTCAGATAAAAGGTGTGGATTGACAAGACTTCACTGTCAAATAAAAAATCTGGATTGACATGGCTTCTCTGTCAGATAAATAGTCTGGATTAATATGGCTTCATGGTCAGACAGACACCATGTCTTGATTAACATGGCTTTGCTGTCAGATAAAAAGTTTAATTAACATGGCTTCACTATCAGATAAAATGTCTGGATTGACATGGCTTCACTGTCAGATAAAACGTCTGGATTGACATGGCTTCATTGTTAAATACCAAGTCTGGATTAACATGGTTTCACTGTGTATATATGTATCAAAACAAGGGTATGTTAGACTTCAAGTCTAAACAAATCACACTTCATATTAATATCGTTCAAGTTACCAGACTCTGAAGTATCACCCAAAAAGTTGAAGGTACAATTTATTAAAGATGTGACTAACCAATTATGCCACTGTGTCACTAAATTCAACCATTAATTGACTGAATTGAATCATAGGTTTTGGGAAGTGGTTGGACAAAAAGAAATCTCCATGAAACACTGCATTTTTTCCTTTCAAATCTTGGAAGATGAAAAGGTGCATTGTTTTTTAGAATATTCTGATCATTCTGTCTTAACCAAAGAGTGTAGGCAATACTTGAGTTATTCTGTAAGAACCCTGGAATCACACATTTTCAGGTTCAGGCTGTTAGCACAAACAATCTAGGGACTTTTGGTGACAATAAAATGAAAAGAGAAGACAAAATCCCCAAGAAAATGCTCACTTACATGGTGAGTCCAATTGCAAACTGCACAGACCCAGATCTTCCCAGGTTCTTTCTCCACCAGCTTTGCTGTTGACACGTGTAACCTATCATGCATTGACATGTGTAACCTATCATGCATTTACATGTGTAACCTATCATGCACTGAAAAATGATGTTAAACTCAAAACAACATATTAGTAATTAGTTCCCCTTCCTTATTAGCAATTAGCCTTTCTCTTATATTAGCAATTAGCACCTCTCCTTTATTAGCAATTAACCCCTTTCCATTGTAATCAGCATACCTCCCAGATTAATACATCTGAATATTGCTGACTCCAAACCAAACTAAAGATTGTAATTGTAATAACTTTAAGCACTTGCATTTTTTTTTAGTAATGATCAAGATCTTGAAAGCAATAGGGGGTAAATAATTTAATACTGGCAATGCCATTGTTCAGTGATAATTATGTATATGAGCTATTTTTTTAATAATAAACAAAATAAACCCAAATAACATCAGCTGTATAATCTATATGCAAAATAATAACTTAGAAAAGCTAGGTTTTGCAGGATACAACAATTCTTATACTCTGAGAAAAACAATGATAACATCATTGATGGTGGACTGCAAGGGATTTTCCTGCCACACTGCACACACTATGATGGAGTTCTTGGTCTTGCCAGCTACTGGGATAACCCCTGTAAGATGAAATTCCTTTCCAAACTGGCTGCCATTTTTGTGCCAGAATCCATGGAAGATTTGTACACCCTACTCATTTTGCACAATTAATTTATTCTAATAATGGAAGTATCTTGTACAGATGTAATTATGTTGGAAAATACTAAAATTGAATGTTTGTATTATTAGTTTCCAAACTGGTAATGTGTTTGATACAAACAGAAAAATTGCAGGTAATAGTTCATCTTGTCATATATGCCAACCTTTCGGATAGCACAGGGGGTACATTTAGGCTCAAATAGCACAGCGGGTACATTTAGGCTCAAATAGCACAGGGGGTATATTTAGGTTCAACACTTGTTTCTGGTCCCAAATTGAGTAGTGCATGTGACCCAAATACTCAGTTTTGCTCAACTGAGAGTAAGCTGTCCACTCATAAAGCCCACAGAAAATGACTGGAAATTCAAATATGAATAAAAGAAAATAAAATATGCTTTTCACTGAAATATTAACTACACTCACACCCACACACTCACCCCCCCCCCCCGAAAAAAGCTGGTAGATTTATTATTTTCATATATCATCATCATCAGACACACATGTTCACGTGTTCACATGTAACAACCACAGCCATGAAAAAGTTTTTGCCTTTAAAATACATTTGACATAGGAATATAGTATTAACTTCTGGTTTGCAGACTTTGCTGTTCTGAATAGTTCATTGAAGGTGCAGACTTTGTCTCTCTTAATAGTGTATTGAAAGGTTTGAGTGTAATGCGTGTCATTAGTTTTCATCTTTTGCAATCATTTGAGACTTGATGGTATCGTGTACTAGAAAAACACTATAGCTCTTGTGTCTTGTTCTGCCAATGATTATTTCAAAATGTTAGTTACTTCTGGGATTAAAGTCATGCATTATCAACAGATGTCACATACTCCAGAATGACTAACGTCAATAAGGTGTTTGAAATATGTCCCAAAGGATAAAATCTCCTCTTTGCTGCTGTGCTTCACACTCTGTCATCCCGATTTCTGACACTTAGGTTTGCTGGGCTTTGCTTGCTTAACATATGCCTCATCCTTTCTGTGAAACACACCTGCATTTCAACAATTTTGCCTTCAAAAGTAAATCACCCTTACACACTGTTCCTAACTTTGCCATTCCAAATAAATAAATTATCCCATTTTTAATATGGAGTAAAATAAGACTTCAAACAAACAATGCTGCTGATCATGAACTAGCCAATAATCTTTTATAATGATGGCTTGAGCCTTCTCCTTCAAGGCATCAAAGTATAACAACTTTTGTTTCTTAAAAACAGAAATGACATACCTAGCTTCAATCCAATTAGATCATTCCACTTTGTGTACTTTTACCTATGCAAAGTAGTCTAATGGGATCTCCCACAGCAGGACTAGCAACACAAAGTTACACCAGTTATTGTCAGTCTAAGTTATTTAAGGAATAGTGACTGTTTATCTCCCACCTTCTTTGTTTTTGAATAACTCCCATGGCAACTGTGTAAACTACCCAGTGTTTTCCATAAACTTACTTTTACTGTTTAAAAAGGTTACATGTAACTGGTATATATTTTAGCATCAAGATAGTTCCTCTCTTTTTAACTTTCATTGTTTTTGTTAAATATTTCTTTTGGCAGTGGTTTGGGGGTCAAAAATCATGTTCTGTGTGAAATTGTCTTGATATGGTAGGTATGTCTTAAGCACACGAAGACCTACAAACCTAAAAGTATACTTACTTTAGACCATATCAGATACTTTGTCAAATGCAAGTACAAATCAACACCAACATGTTTTAGTTTTCAGAGCATCCCTTCATGCCAAACTCTGTTGAAAATTGTGCAAACATCAAAATAAAATGGTCCTGCTCTCCTTACATTGTCTACCACAAAAAAATCTGTATTGAAAATGTCTGTTTAAAGATGTGATGTCAAATTACCTGTGAAAAACCTGATTATGTGAAATTATACCATATTGTAAAATACTATTAGATATTTATATACACACTCTCAAAATCTTTAGAAAAGTACAAAGCAAACATGTAGGGCAATAGTTTGTTTGTGGGATTGGAACTGTTCTTATGCAATGTGTTTGCTAATTTACATTGATCTGGAAGCAACAAAGTTTGAAAGGAGATCCTGAATATTCAGCACTGTGGATAATTAACTGATTGTGTAATATTTTTTTTACAATTTAGGATGTGATAAGTCATAGCCACATGTTTCAATCGATTTAGATCTACAAGAATATTATAAACACGATCCTTAGTTACAGTAATGTTATCAAGAACAGGATAAAATAAATCTCGTAGGACTAGTTTGGGAATACGAGGTAAATGTTTGGTTTCTATAGCTGACGGTTAGCAAAAGACATCACTGAAAGCTTCTGCCTTTTCTTCATTGTCAACTATATCATTTACAATCAAAAATTCACAAGATTTCTCTTTTGATGTTCCTTGAATTTCTCTAATTAGCTTCCACCAGTTTTTTGGGCTACCAAGTTAAGACTGACTGGTGAAATTGAAAATAACATGAAGTAAATTATTAGTGGCAATCTAAATAATAATTATTTAAAAGAAAAAAAAAATTATCAGATAATGCTTAAGACACAAATTATAACTAAACTGATACAGTCATAGTGGAGGAGTTCCTGAAGATTATTTAATTTGCATTTAGTAAAAAAATATGCACTATTAACAACTTTTTATGCATGAACTGTTTCATAAATTAAAAAAGTTGTATGTCTCAAAACTGGCATGAAAGGTAAATTGGTCAGCACAAAATATGTATCATAAACATTACAATTTATGGACACATATCTGTGCAGAGGATGATATGTTTAATTCCTCTGGACTTTTCTATATTTGGAAGTTCTAGCCATACACTTCATAGTTAAGCAGGTAAATATGAAGGTAACAGTGCTTCAGGGAGTTTTTAGTAACTACTGTTTCAAATATATTTTGCTATTAGTTCATGATGAACACTATGCATTTTTAACATTTACCAATATACTATAAAAAATTATAAGATAAACATTTCAGAGCCTGGCCATTGTAATAAAAATTCTATAGCTTGTTTTCACCTCAAAAGTCCACAGTTCATGTAGCATTTATTAGCTAGACAAAAACATGTACTTACTTTCTGACAGGTACACTATAAGACCTGCAGTGCACTCCAATATAATGACCTGTTTTTTTATGTATTACAGGATGAGTAGTCTAAATTACTGAAACAGACAATATAAGTTTGCTTCACTTTCCACTTGTAGGGAGATAACCCTTTCAGATGTATAATGGAGTGACTTCATATCAGGCTGCAAGGTACTTTCGCCTTTGCGAACATCATCTTCATTAATTGTACATATTGAAACTTTACTGCAATATTATGAAGTTTGTAGGGTTTTAAAAAATGCCCACAAGGGATACTTTTAGGCACCAAGTCATTATGCACTGCATTACATCCATTTAATTCATAACCTGCTTTATTGCCACAAAATCTTTTTACATAAATAGAACATCCCCACCCCCACTCCCCAAGTGTAATAATATCCTTCCTGAACAGTTCACAGTAGTTTGAAATAGCTATTTCATCATTTAGAATACCCTTGTTTAAGCCATATCTCAGTGAATATCAATCAAGTCATCAAACTCCTTCACATTTACCTGTATCAAATCAATTTACACTAAAAGGCCAGGTAAGAAAAGTGAGAAATCTAAGTAGAAGGCAATTATGCCTATTTAGAGTGTGGGGAGGTGCTCTAAGTTGGTCAGTAGCCATTACACTCTTTCTCCACTTACCATATGTAAAATGAGTCTAACTGCTAACTGCACAGACCCAGATCTGCTGTTGCATAATGCACTGGCAGATCTGGGTCTGTACAGTTTGTTAGGAGTAATCAGTAGAACAAGCAGCATAGACCCGGATCTCCAGGCACAGGATCTTTGTTGTTTGCAGTTTGACTTGACTTATAAACATGTATATGAAGTATATTCAAAGCTACATTTGTAAAAAAAACCTAATACAGTGAAACCTGTCTTGAAAGACCACTGCTGTGTGAGACCACCTGTCCTGAGAGACCATATTCTCAATGCACAAACTTAATGATTATATAGCATTGTGACCTATTATGAGAGACCACCTGTCTTGAGAGACCATAATTTTATGGCAGAAAGGGTGGTCTTTCAAGACAGGTTCTACTATACTGTATCTAAATCCAGTTCATACTAGATCTAATTAGTACCTCATTATAATCATTTTCTGCAGGAATCTAGATATTAGCTACTTAATTCTTTTACTTTATGGACTATGACTTTCATATGCTGGTCAATTTGATAGCAATATAGCTACTTATAATGGAAATTTAAGATCCTACCCATCAATATAATATCAATAAATTCACCCACTGCTTGAAGCTTCAGTTTGGTTATGCACATTGGTCATACATTTCAATCAAGAATTTATAAACCTCTACAGTCACTCAAACAAATTCACATTTCCAATAAAATTCTGAGGAAAGAGTCATTTAGGCTTTATTTACCTACTAGCCTACTCCAAAAACCTTTTGAGAGATTAAACAAATGTTTTGAGAAATCATAGATAAATCAATTATCTACATATAAAAATCTAAGTAAGATGAATGAGATGTTAGTACTTATTTTTAGTAAACTAGGAGCAAATTGCTTTGTTTCTTGCTGTATATTTCAATTTGATCATAACAGCAAGTGGCCAATGGCAACTATTTATCTGCCCCCTCCCCCATTGTTTGGGGCAAAATGATGTCATTGGAATACATGTGATTCTACCAATGGTAGGACAAAAATATCATTTTAAAAGCAGTCTACCGCATATACCATCTTACAGTTGATGTGTGGCTGAGTGATCAGCTTAAGCAGGCTAACATGTTTATGCAACATGCTGTTAAAGATCTGGACAGTTTAAGGCTAGATGTTAAATGTTTTATGAGGTGACAGAAGTAATAAAGGGATTCAAGTTGGTCCATGATGGCTTTCAAGTCTTTAAATAAAAATAGGACAACCTTTGGCAGAGGTGAGGCCAAAGGGTGAGACTGGCCAAAAATGATATCAGCAGAAACACTAGAGTTACTATTTTGAGCTTTGTATTTTTAAATTGCCACTGCATTGTTCAAGGATTTTTTAGAGGAATATTTTTGTTCAGTTTAGGTCAAAAAATGCTGAATCATGCACTTTTTCCCAATTCTCAAAAACCATTGGCTAAGATTTTTGTTGTTGTTCTTGTAGTAGGGTTTAATGCCATTTTTCAGCACAAGATAGGCTATACATGGCAGCCAGTATAAATGGTGGAGGAAGAACTCTGGAAAACACTGGAAAGAACCACCAACCCACAAGAAGCTACTGGCAAGTTTTTTCATGTATCCACATTGGCCAAGCCAAGACTCGAACCTATGCAGACAGAGGTGAGACGGCAGTGATCCATGATGGTGAGTGCTTTAGACCACTTGGCTACTCTGGGCCCCAACTGGCTAAGAAATATGAGACTCAGAAATACATATGAAGCCCAACTCAGGAATTTCTACTCTGGAGTGAACTCAGTTTTAAGAAGTATTAGAAAGTAATCAGCAGCCTTAAAAACCCAGACAAAGGAAAACTAAGTTTGAACTTCTTTGCAGGCTGAGAGTGGTTGTTTTGTTGTTGCCACTTCTAACATTGATACAGAGAGTACATTCTCATTTCTTCACAAAATACAAAGTGATTCAAGGGAAACCTGAACTGGAAACCTATTGAGCCTGTTAAATATGAAACTTAGTAATTACAATGAATGTCATTAGTGGTCACCAGTCAGAATCTTGTTACAGAAACTAAAATGCTTGGGGATTTTTTTGTTGTAAATCTTTGTAGATAACAAAGAGATATACAACTCTTTACTCTTTCATTAATAACTTGATGGTTATAAATTAATCCATTTTGTAATATTTTCCACCAGAATCTGATTCATGTTCAAAGTTGTTGTTTTATTATAGAATGTAGAAAATACATATCAAGCCAAAAAATCCTCTAGTTTTCTTTACAATCCCTTTAAAATACAAAACATTTATGTTGATGAAAATATCTACTGATTTGAGGTCTCGTTCTGTCATGTTTGCACTGGAAAAGAACATAAGCATAATCCAAAGCTGCCCTGTATTTTCATACCCACAGAGCACTGCAGTCTGAATGGGGTAAAACAGTCTTGCATTTTCAATCCCCTCCCAGTACTGTAACCTGCATGGGGTAAAGCAGCCTTGTATTTTCATACCTTCCAAGAGTGCTGTAATCTGCGTGGGGGTAAAGCAGCCTTGTATTTTCATACCACCAGAGTGCTGTAATCTGCATTGGGTAGCAGCATTCTATTTTCATACCACCAGGGTGCTGTAATCTGCATGGAGTAAAGCAGCCTTGTATTTTCATACCCCTAGAGTGCTGTAATCTGGATGGGGTAAAGCAGCCTTGTATTTTCATACCTTCCAAGGGTGCTGTAATCTTTATGGTGTAAAGCAGCCTTGTATTTTCATACCCCTAGAGTGCTGTAATCTGGAAGAGGTAAAGCAGCCTTGTATTTTTATGCCTTCCAAGGGTGCTGTAATCTTCAAGGTGCAAAGCAGCCTTGTATTTTCATACCCACCAAGAGTGCTGTAATCTGCATGTGGTAAAGCAGCCTTGTAGTCTCATGCTCCCCAAGAGTGCTGTAACCCTCGTGGGGTAAAACAGTCTTGTATTTTCATATCCCAAAAGAGTGCTGTAATCAGCATGGAGTAAAGCAGCCTTGTATTTTCATACACCCCAAGAGTGTTGTAATCTGCATGGGGTAAAACAGCCTTGTATTTTCATACTGCCTAAGAGTGCTGTAATCTGCATGGGGTAAAGCAGCCTTGTATTTTCATATCCCAAGAGTGCTGTAGTCTGCATGGGGTAAAGCGGCCTTGTATTTTCATACCTCTCAAGAGTGTTGTAGTCTGCATAGGGTAAAACAGCCTTGTATTTTCATACCTCCCAAGAGTGCTGTAATCTGCATGGGGCAAAACAGCCTTGTATTTTCATACCCCCCCAAGAGTGCTGTAATCTGCATGGAGTAAAACAGCCTTGTATTTTCATACCTCCCAAGAGTGCTGTAATCTGCATGGGGTAAAACAGCCTTGTATTTTCATACCTCCCAAGAGTGCTGTAATCTGCATGGGGTTCAGCTGCTTCAGAATTTTTGGTTCGGATATACAAGATCAATATTTTACTGGAGCCTATCAGCCACTACACCTACCAACTTTAATGTGTGTAATGGTTATAACATCTTAGCTTTTTTAATTGTTTTTAAATAAAGGCAGATACCCATTCACCTTCATCCATTTTTGCAATCACTTTCTAGTAGAAAAAAAAAATGAATGCTGCTTTTCCTTCCAGTATTCACACTCTGGAAATAACAGGAACTCATATTGTTGCTTAAAATATATATAGCTCATATGGTTTACAATTTTCCTACAAATAATACATGTACAATTCATGTGTGTGTGTGTGTGTTTGTATATATACAGTATATGTATAGTGCATGTATATTTTATAGGTAAATTATAATGAATGATATGAGCCACATGCACACACACACACACACACACACACACACACACACACACATATATATAATACATGTATTATTAATTGGTAAACTGTATGAAGTAATATGAACCATTGTGCTGAAAATTACACTCCATTTATTTGTGAGGTGTAATAATTACTATAATTACTTTCACAAAGGTCTATGGCTGCAATGTTTATACATGTAAATGGCTTTGTTTAGTTTACTGTTTGTAAATGTTTGCAAAATCAGTAACTGTGTAAATGAGCAGATATAAGGCTGTAATTGATACAGGAATTGCCATTCCAATTAAATGATATAATGCTACATCTATACTCAGAGGTTCACTGAGACAGATTTTCCTGTTAATTCCTCTTCTTAAATGATCTTCAATTTTCACATTTAATGTGTCATTTCGATTTTCACATTTAATGTGTCATTTTTACTACAACGCCAAAGTTGCTTGAGAATTGGTTGTACTACACATTATGCATCAGGTTTATGTACTGATACTGTTTACAAAATTTCTTTAAACTATGTATGTTGTTTACTTTTAAAATATAAGCCTATTAATAGAACAAAAGAAAATGAGTAATATTTTATTTTAAGGAAACAACATTTCAAGTTTATATGCCAGTACAAGTATTTCTTACTCATCACTGAATCTGCCTCAGCATAACCTGTGTGTGTCCAGTAGGTGTGATTGCATTATTTACTTGTTATCATGTATCTAGCAACACAAAAAAGTGTCAAGATGATCCTAAATATGTTTAACCTAAATTGTGAGGTATTTTCAAACAAGACATGTCTTACAAACTGAATCAAGTCATAAATTTTACAAAAGACGTATAACAAATGAACCAATCACATGTTGAGCAAGGTACAGAATACATATTGCAGGTGGCTTATATATGAATAATTGTCAGCTGTACACTTAATATCCTGATCAGTGAAAAGTTGAATTTGGAATAATTTGTTTTACTGTATACCATGTAAGCAATTATGAATTTTGGTTAATGTTACAGCCTTACAAAGGTCAAGGTTCCAAGTGAGCACTGGCAATAATCGGCATTCAGGGCTTATTCTAGAAATGAAAGTCTGGGATTGGAGGGTTAAAGGGGGGCAGGGAATTTCTCCCTCCATTTGAGGGAAGAGTTTCTGAATATGGAAAATTTAATAAAGAAATAAAGGTAGGAATTGAAAATATAATGAGTTAAAAATGTCTGGACTCCCATTTATACAGAGATGTGAATCCCTACCAGGCTATAGAGTATGCAATTGGTGTATCAAAATAAGCTCTCTATCTTTCCAATAAAAATGGTGCTAGTAGAGAGATCTGGATCAGATTGAATAATTTCTATTATCTGATATTTAACACAATCAATATTGTGGTGAGACTGGTTAAAATATTTAGATGAAACATAACGCATATTTTTCAAGCATTCAGTTAAATTTTTAGCACATTTTTTTAAACAATAAATTAGTGTTATTCCTGAAATCCAGCATCCTAGAGTAGACTGTACATTATGTAAGAGTATGATATATCATATTATGTACCCATATATTATTGGCAGAACTTTCCATCCTATTGTAAATCTAATGATAAATATATGATGCCTATATTACCATGTTTACTGCCATAATGGTGGGTCTGCTGGTATTCTAGAATGATATAGATATATAGAGCTGTACATTTTTTACTGCCATAATACTGGGTGACCTTTCTTAGTGCCACATTTACTGCCATAATGCTGGATCTACTGGTAGATGTCTATAGTGCCACATTTACTGCCATAATGCAGGCTCTACTGGTATGATGTCTATAGTGCCATATTTACTGCCATAATGCAGGCTCTACTGGTAGATGTCTATAGAACCATTTTAATGCAATATTACTGGTTCTTACTAGTATTCTAGAACTGAAAATGTAGTGGGGAAATTTCCCTCACTATTTAAAACACAGGAGGGTATTTTTTAATATAGGAGGAATTAAATGAAATAATAACGGTAGGGCTTGAAGTAAAATATATGATTTTCATGCATTCTGATGAATCATGGTTAGTCTCCAACAAAAGCCATGGTCCTTCTCGTTTCCATAGATTGCCTTACAGTATTTATTAACAACTTTCTTTTCCCTAATTATTTCCAACATTTTAAAGTACAAAAATTTGCTTAGGTACTAAAACAGCCAATCTTTTTAAAATTTTTAAAAATGATTTTGAAATTTAACTTCTGAAAAGACAAATTATATAATCTTTGTTTTGATAGACCATAACCCTGTCATTGGTAACAGCAGGAGTAGTAGTAGTAGTAGTAACAGTATGTATGTATGTATGTATGTATGTACGTATGTATGTATGTATGTATGTATGTATGTATGTATGTATGTATGTATGTATCGGGTTTAATGGCACATCAGTACAATCCTGGCTATCCAGTGAATAAATTTAAGCATTCAATAAAAGGGTTTGGTTTTGTGGGTTTTAATGCCATTTTTCAGCACATGATAGGCTATACATGGTAGCCAGTATATTGGATGGAGAAAGAACCTAGGAAGAACCCAGAAAGAATCACTGCCCCATGGGAAGCTACTGGCAAGCTCTCTCACATACTCAGACTGGTCACGCCAAGACTTGAACTCATGCAGACAGAGGTGAGATGTGTGAGTGATCTGCAAAGGCAAATGCCTTTGACCATTTAACCACCACAGGCCCATCCAAAAATGGGCACACAAAACAAATATAAATAAAAAAATGAGTGAAATCCTTAAAATACAAAGTCAAAATTTGGGATATACAGTAATCTCATTTAAAAAATCCCAGTATGAACAACATCAAGGGATGCATTCCAGATCAGAAATATTGCCTCCACCTCTCATGACATGCAGGTGGACACACAAAGCCTATTCTACATCCAAGACCCCACATCCGCAAGATGTACCATATATACAAGCTTATAAGTAGAATCAAACTGCAAACAACAAGATCATGATCTGTCATATCAGAATGCACCTTCAGATTAGGGTGTGCATTATTTGTTCAACTGATTACTCCTAATAAACTGCACAGACTCAGACCTGCCAGTGCATTATGTGCCATCTGTGCAGTTTGCAGTTGGACTGATCTTATAAGTTAGTATATATGGTAATTATAATAGTGGCAGTAACAGCACTATTAAGTCCATACATACTCGCTTATAAATCATATCCAACTTCAAACAACATTGACTCTGGTCTGCTGTTATATAATTTACCATCAGATCATTGTCTATGTTGTTTGTTCTACTGATTACTCCTAACAAACTGTATAGATCCAAATCTGGAAGTGCATTATGTGACATAAGAATTGGGTCTGTGCATTCTGCAGTTGGGCTCAAGTTGTAAGTGAGTGCAGATGGTAGATATATTAGTAGTAATCAGAATACCACATGTAGCAGCAGCAGTCATGGTTCCTATTTCCATAATTTCTATGGTCTTAATGGAAGTTCTAAATTATAATTGTTAATCTATTTTTGTAGTAAGGAGAATGTCCATGGAATCTGATGTGAAATCTACATACCTGTCACTTTCCATCCTGTTAAAGACTCATCACCATCCCAGCACTTCATCATAGCTATATGCAGGAATTCTAGCATGGGGCACAGGTACAGTAATGAATTAGCAACAGGTTCACACAAATTGCATTCTTTCTGCCATTTCTCCCACAAGCTCCCATTTAAGACTTTTGAGTGTATTACTGTTTTCATTTTTGTGAATCTCTCCTGCTATTTTATGACTAGAATATAATATGACATTTTGCTGCCACTTTGATCTTTAGGGAGTATGAATATCACCATGTATCAAGTATATCCTATACTTGCATGGAGTATGAATATTACTATGTAACAAGTATACCCTATTTTTTCATGGAGTATGAATATCACTATGCAACAAGTATACCCTATACTTACATCGAGAATGAATATCACTGTGTAACAAGTATACCCTATACTTTCATGGAGTATCAATATATCACTATGTATCAAGTATATCCTATACTTTCATGGAGTATGAATATCACTATGTAACAAGTATACCCTATGCTTTCATGGGGTATGAATATTATAACCTATACATTCATGGAGTATGAATATCACCATGTACCATGTATACCCTATACTTTCATGGAGTATGAATATTACTATGTAATTAGTATACCCTATACTTTCATGGAGTATGAATATCACCATGTGTCATGTATACCCACCCTATGCTTTCGTGGAGTATGAATATCACTATACAACAAGTATACCCTATACTTTCACGGAGTATGAATATTACTATGTAAAAAGTATACCCTGTACTTTCATGAAGTATGAATATCACTATGTAAAAAGTATACCCTATACTTTCATGGAGTATGAATATATCACTATGTATCAAGTACAGCATATAATCATGCAATAACTTTTTACTAACATTTTTAGGGAAAATCATGTGTCATCTTAAAGTACACATTCTGTATACTAAGGCAGTGTAAACATTAGGAACTGCCTAAGTACTTTATCTGAAGTATACAAAAAATAAAAAAGACATAAAATTGCATGAACTCTGATCTGATGGAGCACAAAATACATGATTATCTGGATCTACCCTATGGCAATTAGCCCTGTGCATTAGAAGTGAGTTCACTTAAATACTCTATTTAAAAAAAAAAAGCGAAAAATGCATCTGCAGTCTGCACAAGTCATTAGGTCTATTCTAATGATCCAAATGTCCTGGGCCAGTAAACAAAGCACAACCCCTGCTGTGCATGTTAATGATGCCAGGTCAGATACATCAGGTTCACACAGAAAAAGATGTGGAAAGCAAATCAAACATTGGACACCTAATGACTTACAAGCATCCCAGTCTTTATGATTTTTTAAAACCATAAAATCAATGGAGCACAAAAAGAAGCTGATGTAAATATCTGGTATTCAGTATACACAAAACTTAAGAAACAAATGTAAATACATGTAATCATATGAGATGCATTTAAAATAGAAAATAAAAATACCCCCCAAAATCAGATTTCTCCAAAAACAAGACAAAACTGAAATAACGTCAATACAATAATCAATGAAGCATCGTGATTTATTTCAAGAGGTAAAGGCTACAATTAAAAAAAAAAATATTTTTCCCCATAAAATAGTCTAAGCACCATACAAAGGGGAAGGGATCGGGCTCAGGTTACAGTCATGAATAAGAGAGTTGTGTATTCTAAAAGACTCCGACTCCAAAAGCAATTGATTCTACAAATAGCTACTATTCCACAGAGATGATGAAATATATGGAACAACTATTTTGATTTTTTGGTATTTGTCTTGAAAATCTATAAAAAAAAAAATGTATCCTAAAACTAAAGTTAGATAGTGTATTTCTCTCTTTTTTTGCCCTGATAATGCAATAATCTTTTGTTTTCATCATAAATAAAAAATGAAGACCCAGTTCATAGCGGAGGTCATTAAATGCTAGTAAGTTTATCCATCAGGACTCTTAAAAGAATTCAGTAATCACATGCAGTCTGGTATGTAGATGGGAACTACTGCTGTAGAAAGAGAGGAAATTTAAATAAGACCACACAACATAAATGGTTAGAAGATCACTCAAATAATAAACATGCTACAAAGGAATCTCTTTAAAAACCTGATAAGATGTAACATAACATTTAAATAAATAATTAATACTTACCTCTTTAAAGTTTAATCAGTGAGTGAGGAAATGGATTGGTGCTACAAAGATTCCCAAAGCTCTTCCAGAACTGCACAGTAAATAAATTACAGAAAATTGCTACTACTAATTCCTTATCTTCAGGATCTGTAAAGCCTAGCAGAATATTGAAAATATTGATTCACTCATGGCCTGTAGTAATCCACTGGCAAGCAGGCTGTGTAGCCCAGTTAATTTCCAAAAGGAAAATATATCCTGATATTTGAATGAATTTGTTCCTGTTGATATTTCCAGTGTATGAAAATAAAGTTTTTTATCCTGCAAATGATGCAAATCACCTGGTAAGTGAAAAGTCTAAATCATGATAAGAGATCAGGGTTGACAGCTGCAGCAGTATAAAAGTGTAAGCTCTGGTGTTACTGGCCAGCCTCAACTATTGAACAAAGAGAATGAGTATGCACGATCATATAGTGTTGTATTTGAGACAAGTGTAATTTCTCCTGCTTGGAATATTGAAAATATTGATCCTATTACCCACCTATGGAGAGAAGAAGTGGAGAGAAAAGAAACACACAGCTAGCAGCTAAATGCTCTACAATGAATCTGTTTTACAGGGAGTTCTGCCGCTGCTGTTACTGGTGTCAGAAGAGGGATGGCTTGACTGTGCTGTAGATTAACACACACAAATCTATCTCTTACTCTACTAAACTGGCAAACAATGAACAAGTCAGCCAAATAAATTGGTCACCTGTCTGCCTCAGCAATAACTTACTTTATTAAGCTTGCTATGAAGACAATTTTGGCCCTGGTTAAGATTGTAAAATATACTATATATATTTAATGTATATTAAAAAAGAAAGTTTCAATTATAGATTCCTTGAATATAATTTCCTCTTCCTCATAAACATCAAAATCTGAAACAAAGGCTTCCTGGCCCACATACAACAGTTTACAAAAATTAATACAAATCAACTTCTTAGTACAGCTTGCTAATTTTTTCTGTTTTCCTTTCAACCACTGATTCAGTTACACAAGTAAGTAGTGAGCCAATCACCACAGTTACAATATTGGACATATCTCCAGAATTGCTGTGATTTTATGACAAAACCGCAATCTATCCATTTTGCTTATATGTACATTTTGTTTTGGAATCTTCAGCAATGCTTTTTCCTATTGGATAAGGATATAGTGCTTTCATACAGTCACATCTGCTATTTGCACAGTTCTAGTTTTGTCAGATGGTTTAAATTATTTGCAAAGCACCCATTTCTTGAGTGTTTTAGGAGATGAGAGTTTAACAAGAGACCTAATTTACCCAAGAAAGTAATTACTTGGGTCGTTGATCTTGAACTTAGATAATTAAAATCACTTTCACTAGTTTTGTAAATTTCCATTGAAATTTCCTTGATATGCACTGGTTTTGCTTCTGACACTGCTTTCTGACCAAGAGGGCAAGCCTTTAGTATTTTAGATCTTAGAAATTTATAAGTAAATAAGAAGAGTTGTTCTATAATAGGTGATCTTAAGAAGTCATGTGTAGGATATCATCTGAGTGAGATTCACATAGCAGCTCATGCACCAGACAGACAACTTTGTACAACAGGGTGGGCAAAATATGGCCTGTGACCTGGTTTATCAGTTAAATTACATCACAGAGTGTGACTTTAAATATCACTTATCTGGCCACAGCCCCAGAAGAATTTGCCCATCCCTACTGTACAGTCACTCTTGTAGATATTGAGATAGAGCAAACAGTATTAGGAATAATGCAACCAAACTATTTCTAAGTTTCCAGGCTCCATTTTGGGCAGTGAACAGGGACACTATTCAAAGTGGTTAACATCCACCTTGCAAGCTGCTGCCATCAGAACTGATATTTTTCTCTATGCACAGTACAAGAATAGCATTCACTTGTGCTTCTTTTCAGACAAGGTTCCCTGTGACTACAACATCAAAAACAGCTAGTTGGAGCAAAGACTATCTTCCTAAAATATTACCAAAAACCTATCACATCTGACTTGACATCCAGTGAAAAAACTGTTTGAATCAGCTCCAAATTAAATTCAGTACATGCATTTATCATATTTAGTTGAATTGCATAATAAATTCTCATGATTTACAATGCACAGTGATTTGCCTTTTTACTATGCAATGCGTCTGTCACAGGATACACTCTAAACATCTTGTGTGGTCCTTTACAGTATGAAAGGTTCGGAGGAAGTGGAAAATTAAATGATACTTACCAAGTTGAAGTTTGATGATAATTTCATTGAACCTGTTGTACCCTTAGAGATCTCATGCCCACCCACCCTCCCTGTGTCTCATCTTTAATCCTGTGACTTCTCTAAAAACAGTCATGTGTCCTATGTGTCATCTCACATGATTCCTAAGGGTACTACACATTCAATAAAATTGTCATCAAACTTCATCTTGGTAAGTATCATTTAATTTTCAAGTTCTAATTGCTTTCTGAAGATTAATGTACATCACTGCTTAAATAAAATGAGTCCAACTGAAAACAACATAGACCCTGATCGGCCATCACGTAATGTGCCTGCAGATCCTGGTCTGTGTTGTTTTTTAGCTATTACTCCTAGCAAACTGCATAGACCTAGATCTGCAATACTGGCAGATCAGTGTCTATCTTGTTTATTCTACTGATTACTCCTAACAACCTGCATAGACCAAAATCTGATGGCACATGATGTGATGGCAGATCCGGTTCTGTGCAGTTTGCAACTGAACTTGACTTAAGGTAGGTTCATTTAAAGTATCACAGTCTGAGTGATATGTGATATATATCCAAAAGAGGTTCCTCCTCACTACTATAATCAACATTTTCTGAGTACAATAGGTTCTTAATAGGTTCTTAAATTAGTTATACCTCACTGACCCAGATATGTTAGATTTGTTGCTATAAACCAAATTACCTCAAGCTCTAAGCATTCTCCAGAACTTTTGCAGATTATCTCTTACACAAACAACCAAGCATCTCTGTTTCTCTTTTCTCTCTTTTCCCAAAATATTGAACTATTTTTTATTGTTATTTATTCAAGATCCACGGAAGAATTTGTTCCTCTAACACAACCCCAAAACTTTTTTTTATCACTTTTATTATTTTCAAACTCGCTATCTGTTATGTATATTTAATATGCATTATTTTCTTGGCTTTTTCTTAATAACTGTATGTTATATACACTTGTATTTGGTACCTGACCTTGTCCAAAATCAAGTTCTTGTTGTACTTGACCATAATATTTGTTTTGTAAACAACAGAATACATGTACATAGCAAATATTTCTCTATCAGTATTGATTAAATATTCAAAATCATTATTAATGTAAACATAAGTACCTGAATTTGATTTAAAAGATACAGTATTGCCATTACATCTTGAAACAGGATCAGTCTTATTTCTGTGTTCACTTTTTCATTTGGGTGGATTTACTTATTCATTTATTCATATTCATTCATGGAATTACAAAGTGCTCAATAATATTCTTGGACTGGAAAACTACTTAGGAATTATAAAGAATTCAGACAAGGACATTTTTGGATTATATTATTGTGATACATCAAAAGACTATTAGCACATAACTGTAATCTAGGTCACTGGCACATCAGCATATTTAAGACTACAAGCACATTAACACATTCAATACTGGAACTTATTGGAATACCACAGGAATTCAATTGGAACTTCATACTTTCAGACTTGTGATAAAACTGTAAGGACTGTTTGGAATTTAACTCATAATACTGTAATTTCCTTTTCACATTTTCACTTTGTATTCTAGGGGAATAAATTATTTGTTGAATTTTACAAAACTTGATGATTTTCACTCTTTTCTGTTACTTAGCTTAAGACCATAGTGTAACAGAAAATTGGAGGTTCATCCTAGATACAAATTTCTCTAAACTATTTCAGTAAACTTTGTTTTTGAAATTTAAATTCACTTTATTTTGGATTTTCTAAGTCCCAGGTGTTTTAATTTTACATATTTGAGAAGTCTATAGTGAAACCAACAAGCTTTCACAATGTCAGCTAAAGTAAAGTGAAGAACTTTATTTTATATCTTACCCAGGAAGGGTTAGAGTTGTTGAAAAAGAATGAATTACTCCAGTTTGCCAGACAATATGATCTTTTTGAGGTGAAGTGTTTTTCTAATGAAGCAAGAAATAAAAATAAATTTGGTCAAATATTTGGTGGAAAAGAAATTTTTGGATAAAAGTGCTTTGGGTTTGATTAGTAAGTCTCTATCTGACTCTGACATGAAATTAAAAGAATTTAAATTAAAACACAAGATGGAAATAGAGTTCAGAAAGCTTCAGCTTCAGAAAGAGAAAGAAGGGAGACAATGCAGTTACAGAAAGAACAAAGAAAACTGCAGCTGCAGAAAGAGGAAAGAGGAAGACAAATACAACTGCAGAAAGAGGAAAGAGTGAGAAAGAGATGACAGGCTAATGCAAATGTAAATGCAATGTGAAAAGGAAGAGAGTGAAATACAGATGCAAAGAGAAAAAGAAGAGAGGGAAATACAAATGCAGAGAGAAAGAGAAAAGGAAGAATGGGAATTTCAATTTAGATTAAAAGAATTAGAGATGGCAAGTGGTAAACACCCCCCTCTTTACACACAAGTTTAGTTTTTGATGTTACCAGAAATATTAGGTTAGTACCTGTTAGAGAGTGGTGCTTTGGTTATCATTATCTAGGAGATGATTGACCATTATTAACATAAAATATGAAATTAATGGATGAAATAACAGAGATCTGAGCAAAGATACTAGCTCCCATATGTAAAATATAACAATTTAATCAATTGCAAAAACAAGATGAAATTGAACATTCAAATGATACACTTTCCCTTAGAAACAGAGTAACAAAATTTATGTGAAATGCAATTAGCCATTCTGTTATAACAATAAAACAAATTTCATCATAGTATCAAGTGCCTGATCGAACTCATATTGCCGGCATGTCAGGATAACCTGATTACTTCCGGTCCTTTCCAATCACTGTTGGTGACTGTAAGGGTGCAAATTTCTGTTGATCTATGAAGAACACATTAACAGGTGAACGATTAATTAGATTTATGGGGACTGATGCGTGTTTAAATCGCTGTAACGCACTGATTGGTAATGTCACTGTCATGTGAGCAGTGGTTCTTAATTGAAACTTCGTTTATTTAACTGAAAAGGGATAGGAGTTAACCTCTGATCTGTATTGAAACTGTCAATTCTGAAACTTCCCAGTGATAGGTATTTGGTAATCCAGTTTGGCAAACGGACTACATTTTTTAGAGCTTTAACTATAATTCGGATTGGTTATGCTGTATAAAGGGAGAGTGATTCCACTTGGAAACTCTCGGTTTAATATGCGTATCGCAACACTTTTAAATCAGTCTACACTTCTTCTGTGAAAGAAAGAACATGGTGGAAGGCTCTGAGCTGAATTAGAAGATATTCACTCATAATTAGGATCCAAGGGATTGGATGTCTGGAAAAAATCTACGAAAACAATTCTAGCAGTAAAGCTTGAAGACACAAGGTATTTTGCATCAATCTCACATAATTTCTTGATATCCATATAATGATTTGTTTGATTTATTTGCTTATATTTGCATGATTTATTTGGGTAGATTGGTAGATCAATTTTCTTGATATGAATACAACTGTGCGAGTTCATCTATATGAATCCGTACACTGATATTCTTTATATAAGTTTGATGAATCATTTGAACATATAGTCTCGTTTGTTATAGGTAAATATGTATCTAGAATTTCATGCCTTACTTTAGTGATATGAGTTTCGAGAATCGGTGTAAATTCTCTGATTTAGATAATGTCATGTATGCTAGAGACTTGAATGTGTGTATTCGCTATTAATACTGTAGTTGAATCATGGGAGGAATTTCATTCATTCATTTGTGTAATTAAGTCAGGACCAGAACTGATGTCTCGAGATGTTGTTACCGTAAGCCAGTTGAAATAGTCATTAGGGAGTACATTAATCTTAGGAAACTAGGTTTGTTTATGGTCTGCCATGTTTAGTTAGACCAGATGGCCATGGGTATTTGTTTGAATTCCGATAGAACTTATCTGACATTAACGAGAGGAGAAAGTAATGATCTCTTCCCAGTAGGGCACCTAACAGAATACTCAGGTTGCCACTTTGTTGACTTTTGCAAGGTGAGATAGCTTCACGTGACATACCACTGACGTATCTACATGACGTACCACTGGCGTTACCACGTACTTACAAAACCAAAGTGACCACACAAGGTTGGAGGCCGAAAGAGGCGGGACACCTGAGAACTTGGGAAAGGGAAAAGTGGAAAGGACCCAGACTTACAGGTACAAGGAAGTCAAAAGAACTGTCGCAGTGAATTTGGACTGAACCAGAACCATCAGGTTATGAATCTGTACAAGGCAGAGTTTTCGATCATTCACTCAGTTCGATGATGAATTAATTCTATCGCTTAACAGATCGACTATTTGTATAAGCATTATTTGTATTTGAAATTTGTTGAATAACTTAAATCAAAAAGTGTATCTTTCTAATGTAATGCATTATCACAATTGTTTATGAATCTTATTGTTTATGAATTGTTGATTAAATTTTATGGTTTGTACATGTACGGGGGCTCGTGTCATTCTGTTTTATATATCTGCTCAGATCTTTATCTATTCTATATATAAGTTTCACACTTTATATTGATATTTACTCGTTCCGGGCAAATTACACTGTCAACGATCACCCTCTAGATAACGATAACCAAAACCGTACAACCCACCCTAACAAAGCTGGGGGAGTTCGCAACAGCGACAGGTCCGCATTGCTATATTACTTTTCCTTCTCTCTCTCTCAAACCTCTTTGGGTCATTAACCATAACTTGGCTGCCAGCTGTCTTTACCCACTATGTGCTGCACAGGTATGAAGCTATTTTTCCTTGCACTTTCCCAAAACTCGCACCCTTTATCTATGAAGCCAAATCTCTCTCTGGCTCCTCAACTTTCCTGACCATGTCCCTTGGACAATTTAACTAGAAAAGTACTTTTTACTGATCTTAGAGCCAGCTTCCCCTTTTGGCAGAAAAACTTTGACTAACATCGTGAGGTACTCTGCTTAAACCTTCAATTTCATCTGGGAACAAATACACCCTCGCTTCGCACAGACACTCAGGATTAACTTTCTCTAACTGCCAAAATTTTAACACTCCCATTGAAGCCAGAATAATTCTCTCTAGACTGCCTTTATTAATAACTATTCTGGAAAATATCATTTTATGACATCTATTTCAAATGGCCTAAGATTTCCCAAAATTTGTCTCTGGTTTGTCTTAACCCTGTCATTTCCTCCATTTAAGCCAATATTTATTTAAATCTTCTTACTGCACCATGTATTATGCTCCTCTGTGGACAAACTTTAGTGGATGTATAAAAAAAACTAGTTATTGGTTATAATAGTAGTCTTCATTTTCTATTATGCCATCCAAGATGGAACAGTGCCTCCAACATGTTTGTAAATTATAACATATTTGGTTTTGATGAAGTCATGAGAAAGTACATGTTCTCAATGATGACAAGAATGTCAGATAGTAAGAACATTATCTTGAAATCTCTGTGGAACTATGACATTCATTTAAATTTTCATATTATAAGTAGGTGGAACAAATTACTCTTTAAATGTGCTACATGTACATATAATTTCATTCTTAACAATGCCGGACAAAATCCATTGTTGTAGATGTGTCTGTATACTTGTACATAAGATATATGTATGATCTTTTATGTTTACCATACTTTTATTTTATATCTATATTTTAATTTTGATGTATGGACTATGTAGTCTGAAATAAAGAATTCTTATCTTATCTTTTGACATATCTGTCAGACTATTATCCTAGCAGGTCCTAATTAAAATCCCCCAAACAGAGCAAATCCCATCCTTCCCAGGCAGAAATTTATTGAGAGCCTAGTCCATATGTCAGTCTTAATGGTTACATGTCACACTAACCATTATAGAATGTACTGTGAAAATATCTATAAAATTTTTTCACTGTCACATACCCCTGTTAAAAGAAAAAGAAGAAGATAACTATTTTCCTAATTTTTAAAAAAATTGCTGAAATTTTTAAATGGCCAAGACAGTATTGGACTCTTATTACAAAGTGTACTTCTTGGCAAAGCTCAAGAAGTCTGCACTCCAATATCTGTATAACAAAGTGCTGATTATGATGTGGTTAAGGAATGTATCTTGAAGGGTTATGAGTTGGTACCTGAGGCATATCAATAAAGGTTTAGGAACTGTAAAAAAGAAACTGGACCCATGCTGAATTTGCAAGAGAGAAAAAACAATTATTTGATAGGTGGTGCTCAGCAAAAAAGTTGGTCAAGACTATGATAATGTCAGACAACACATATTAATTGAAGAGTTCAAGAATTGCATCCACAGTGATGCTAAGACTTTCCTTGATAAGCAAAACGTGAACACTTTATAAAATGTTGCTCATACAGCTGACAATTATTCCTTGACTCACAAAGTTTCTTTTACCAGTAAGTCTTCCACTCAGCAGTTATTTGGTGGAAAGCCATTTCAGTCTGATATGAGCACTTCCAAATCTCAATCTGGCACAACTTTTAGAAATCAAGTTTCTGATCAGACTGATCAGAAATCCTTATATCTTCCTATGTGTACCTATCACAAGAAGAAAGGTCACATTATTTCTGATTGCTATAGATTGAAAATTAAGCAAAAGAATCAAGACAGAGCTATTCCAAATGCTCTTGTTTCTAAGAGGTCAAGGTCACAGTCAAGATTTAAAAGCAATACATTTGTTGGGTCAAACAAACCCCCACAATTTTATTATGGAGAATTATGAACCATTCATGTCACAAGGTTCTGTCTCACTTATTAATGATTCTGCCAATCCTATCCCTATTAACATTTTAAGGGACACAGGAGCTACTTTGCCTTTCTCTGAGAAGTCTTCTTCTAATTAAAGTGTTCTGATTCATGGAGTAGAGTGCAGCTTTGTTAATGTTCCTCTACATTGTGTAATTTGTCATCAGACTTAGTATCAGGACCAATGACAGTCAGAACAGTGACATCTTTACCCATCAAGGGTTTTCATTTATTGATAGGCAATGAACTAGCTGGAGATAATGTATTGGTTAATCCACTTATAACTGACAAGCCTTGTTTGGATCAGGAAAATGAAAATGAAATCCCTGATTTATACCCAGTTTGTGTACTTACATTACCTTTAGCAAAGAAAGCTCTTGAGAATTATGCTGATCAGGAAATTACTCCTTTAGCTGACACTGTTATTGGTCAGACTTTTGATGAAGTCATTTTTGCTCCTGGTATGGATCAATAAGTAGGTATTGATCACAGTGATTCTCATTTTACTATTCTCTTTATTCTAATCAGGGCGATTGATGACAATCACTCATTGTCAAAGAGGGACAAGATCCTGAGATATCCTGTTTATTTAGAGAGCTATTATCAAAACTGAAGCCACACAAATACCTGTTTGTTATTCCATTAAAAATGGGGTCCTTAAGAGGGAATGGGTACCATCTGCAGCGCTGGTTGATGATGAGTGGTTATTAAGCTATCAAATTGTTGTTCCTAAGTTGTACAGACAGGAAATTCTTAATATAGCCCATGAAATTCATTTGGCTGTTCATTTAGGGGTCAAAAAGACATATCACAAGATCTTGAATAATTTTTATTCCTAAAACATTAAAAGTCATGTTTGTAAATATTGTAGATGTTGTCACACTTATCCAATGGTAGGAAAACCCGATCAGAAGATACCTAAGGCTCATCTGCAGCCTATTCCTACAGATAATGAACTATTTAGACTGTGTCAGTTCCTTACCGAATACCAAGTCAGGCAACCAGTACATGTTGATCATAATGTGTGCATCCATAAGATTCCCAGAGGCAAATCCTTTGAGAAACATTGAAACTATTTAAATCCATTGTAAAAGCTTTGATAAAGTTTTTTTTACAAAATATGGCCTTTCCAAATATGTCCTATCTGATCAGGGATAAAATTTTATGTCTCCAGCAAGTTATGCATGAATTAGGCATCCTCCAATTTCAATCTTCTGCCTATCATCTGAAGGAAGATCAAGGGGCTTTAGAAATATTTCATCAAATGTTTAAAAATATGATACAGTCATATTGCTTTGATACCAGAAAAGACTGGGATGAAGGTGTTCATTTACTGTTGTTTGCTGTTAGGGAATCAGTTCATGAATCATTAAGAATTAGTCCTTTCGAACAAGTGTTTGGACATTATTGTTCATGGACCATTGAAATTATTAAAAGAGAAACTTCTTTTAACTGAAGATTCCAAACTTAATCTTTTTGTGTATGTTTCTGATTTTAAATATAAGTTGTCAAAGGCTTGTGAAGTTGCAGGAACTAATTTTCACTCTGCTCATTCAAAAATGAAATTAAGGTATGACAATAAGGTATGACAATACAAGGAAAGAAATTTTCATCCTTATTATAGAGTGCTATCTCTCCTGCCCATCAAAATCTTCTTCAGGCTCAGGATCATGGTCCTTATACAGTTGAAAAGAAAGTAAGTGACTTAGATTATATCATTAACATTCCTGCAAGGCAAAAACCAAAACAACTTTGCCATGTAAATATGTTAAAGGTGCACATTGAAAGAGATAGCCCTGTTAATCATGCAGTCAGTTTAGTTGAACCTGTACCACACTGTGAAGCTTTAAGCGATGGAATGAAATCAGACTGTAGTGAATTTGATGTAAACAATCTTCAGAATTAAGAAACATATATACTATCTGGATCAGAAACTTTCACATCTACAGTCACAAGAAAAGTGATCTAAAACAGCTATTTTTTGAATATGAGCACTTGTTTCCTGATCTTCCAACACAAACAAATAAAATCTACCATGTTGTTGAAACTGTTGATTCCACACCTGTGGAACAGCATGAATACAGGATGAATCCTCTCAAACAGGAATGTTTGAAAAAAAGAAGAAATTCAATATTTGCTAGAGACTGATCTTATTGAACCAGGTAAAAGTAACTGAAGTTCACCACATATTCTTGTGCCAAAAAATCAGACAATAATTTCCACAAGTGCACCAACTATACAAAAGTGAAATGTGTGAAAAGTGAAATGTGTGACCAAAACAGATTTATTTCCATTGCCAAGAATCATTGACTCCATTGACAAAATTGGAAAAATATGTCACCAACTTTGACCTTTTGAAAGGAGTCTGACAAATTCCACTATTGGAAACAGCAAATGAATTTCAGCATTCATAATTCTAGATGAACTTTATCAAGATGAAGTAATGCCATTTGGGATGAAAGATTTGCCTTGTACTTTCCAACATTTAATGTACATGATAACATATGGTCTAGATAATTGTGATGCTTATATTGATGATGTCATCATCTACAATGACACCTGGAAAGATCACCTGGAGATCATTTGGAAAGTCTTTGATAGACAGTGATGCAAATTTTAAAATTAATTTAAGTAAAAGTGAGCTTTGCATTGCTTATGTTACATTTCTAGGACATATAATAGAATACAGTCAAGTTAAACCTATAGAAGTTAAGGTTAAGGCTGTCTATGAATTCCCTGTGCATATGTGATGATTAAAAAGCATCTGATGAGATTTTTGGGTATGGCTGGATATTATCAAAAATTTTGCTCCAATCTTTCCATAATTGCTGAACCCCTGACCAATTTGTTGAGTAAGAAAACCAAGTTTGTTTGGTCTGAAAAATGTCAGGAGGCTTTGATAAGTTAAAGGCCATACTTAAGAGTTCACCAGTTCTTTCAGCTCCAAAGTTCAGTCAATCATTTAAATGTCTGTTGATGCATGTGATGTTGGTGGAGTATTGTTTCAAGAAGACAAAAATGGTGTAAATCATCCAGTGTGCTATTTTTCTAAAATATTAAACAAGCAGCAAAGAAATTATTCCACAACTGAAAGGAATGTTTGGCTTTGATGTTGGTTTTGCAACACTTCAAAGTGTATATTTGGTCAGTTCCTTCTCCATTTATTGTGTTCAGTGATCACAACTCCCTTAATTTCATTGGCAAGATGAAAAACAAAAATCAGAGATTACTAAAGTGGAATTTGATGCTACAGAAATATAGTATTGACATCAGACATATCAAGTGTGTGTGTGTGTGTGTGTGTGTTTTCTGGATTTTTAATGTAGCTTTAAAAAATTTTCAGTCATATCACTACGATGTCTGCAGTGTGGCAGTTTATTGTGATGTCTAGCATTGAGGCATCAAGTGGTTACACGTAGCATGATGTCCCACCCAGTCGCATTATCCTGACACCAGGCCAACCAGTCCTAACACTAAACTCTTAATGTTGAGTGCCTAGTGAGGCAGCTGTAAGTATCATTTTTATGAGTCTTTGGTATGACTCGGCTGGGGTTTGAAGCCATGACCTCCTGCATCCGAGATGGATGCTCTAAACACTAGGCCACCGGAGTGGTCAGCACATCAAGGGAAAAGAAAATCTGATATACTTATATATAGGTATTACATTGCCTCATGTATATTTTCTGTCACCCATAGGGCTTCATCTTATATAATTTTTAATTACATGAATATTTGACTAATAGTTAAAAGAAAAATTTATTGTATAAATCTTTCTTTTTTTTTAAGAGGGGAGGAGTTATGCATATTTAATTTGTATTATTTGTTGGCTTTTTCTTAATGATTATATGTTATATACATTTGTATTTTGTACTTGACCTTGTCGAAAATCAAGACCTTGATGTACTTGGCCAGTAACATTTATTTTCTAAACGGCAAAATACGAAGCTAATATTTCTCTATGGGTTAAATATTCAGATCATCATTCAGGTCAACATCGATAACTAAAAGCAAAAGCCATGTCAGTAGGCCTACCTTTAATTTAATCCTGGCCATACCTCTGAATTGTAAAATAAAGTTATACATATTAATTCAGGAGATTTCTCCTTAGATTGTCCTAAAGCACACATGTCAGGAAGTGAGGGACATGAAAAAGGGAAGAGATTTTACTTCAAATGGAAGTGCAGATCTAGAAGAAAAAGAAAACACAAAGGTTAGTCTTGGTTACATGCAATGTGTTCATTGATGTAAGTTAGCAATTATTGATGAATTTAATCATTTTAATTTCATACTTCAATTTTTCTTTGAGTTCAGAAATAATAAGTGCATGTTTTATGATTCATGTTGTAAGAATGTCTTATAATGTTTTGTTATATGAATGAGCACAGGTTTAGAGGTCTGATGCAAATTGTTTGAATATGTAAATTATCTGTTTTAAATGATTTGTATCATTTATGCTTAGGATTGATTTTCCTATGTCTGGAAATGTATGTCAAAGAATCACTAATTAGCAAAGAAATCTGGTTGGGACAAGAGTCAAGTCCATTAATTTTTGTGTAATTGTGAATTCTCTTCTACCCAGAATTGAGTTAATGTGTGGCTAGTTCAGCTTATAAAATTACAGCCACAGTGGGGTGCAATGGTTTATTGATCCTAGCTAGTTCTGTTGATTTTTGATAGGTGATATCTGACGCAAAGAGAGAATGAGAATATTTGTTGATCCCAGAAGAAAATCCTAACATATACTTAGGTTGGATAAAATATTTTTATTTGAAGGAAAAAAATCAAACTAGTTCAACACCTGACTGTGCAGCAGAAAGGGAGCAGTTGGAGACCCAAAGAGGTTAAAAGGAAAGAGTGACAGGAAATGAGACAGAAACACTGACTGATCATCAGCAGTTATCTGGGAAAGACCAGAAGCACTAGGTGATACTGTCAAGCCAGGCAATCTGAGTTTGATCTGTCACTCAGTGATATGATGAAATTTGTTCTACCAGTAACAGAACGGCTAAATGAAATTCACAAAATTTTTGTAACTCTATTTATGAGAGAAAGTGAATCATTCACATGTAATTTTTTGTTTATGCAACTGATTAAATTGTATTTTACATACAGGGGCTCATGTTATCCTATTCTATATCACTGTTTTTCCATCCCTTGATTTCATATTTTATGTTATTAATTACTGGTTCTGGGCAATAACACTGTAGTCAATCATCTTCCAGATAACGATAACCAAAAACCTTAAGGAGTGGGGGAAGATCTTACATATCACCAATACCCCACCTACATTTTGTCAAATCACTTTGGTTGATTCTGTCTTTAGTCAGGATGCAAAAAAGTAAATGACATAATCCAAAATGACTTGTAAATTGTCTTTTTGCTTCCAGGTTGTCAATTTAATTTAAATGAACAAAAACTACCTTATTTACTCATGTATAAGTCGAGTTAAACTGCAAACAACAATGATCCCACTCTGCCATTACATAATGTGCCTTCAGATCTGGGTCTCTGTTCTTTGTTCTACTGATTACTCCTATCAAACTGCACAGAACTAACTCTGCCAACACATTATGCGATAGCAGATCTGGGTCTGTGCGGTTTGCAGTTGGACTTAATTTATAAGTGAGTATATGCGGTAACACAAACCACTTTTCCAATTTTGATAAGTCTTTGTTTTCTAACCTGTATTAAGCCTGGATTTTCATAAAAGAGTTCATCATTATCTGCTGTGCTAGTTTTAACAGACACCCATAGATAGGATGTCCTCATTGGAAATCTGTCCTTTGTGAAAACTATTTGCATTTGAAAAATGAACAAGCATACAAATCAAACCCCAACTTAGTCCTGATACTGAGTCTAATGATGAAATCCTGGGCTGGCAAAATGCCCTTGGCACCATGGTAAACTAAAAAGCAAACATACATCTTGATGCATGCCACAGCTAATGGTGTTTTATCACAGCTGACATGGAGCCTATGCATACTGCCATTAACCTCATGGAGGCCACCACAAGGCTCCCCCTCAGCTCATAGATAGGTCATTAGCTGCAAGACCAAAGCTGGTCAGATACTAAGATATTTAACAAGAGCCCAAGTGGGCCTGAGATTGATCACTTGGCTGACATCTGCCAAATAAACAAATGCGAGAGCAGTTGGTCAAGAAATCTAAATCAGTAGGATGCTTTCAAGATAAATTTCTTCCAATACTGTTGATTGCACATGTTATGAAAACAACTGTTTCAAGGTTGCTCTCTCTTTTGCATGGTATCTATCAAAGCTAGCCAAATTCTGTTGAGCAGTTTTTCAAAATAAAGTTATGTGAATGTTTTTCTGTTTCAAGTAATGGCACCCATGTTTGACAGCAGTTCATCATCATTTGTATACATTTTAATGACCTTTGAGCTATGATGTTTTCTGTATACATTTTAATGACCTTTGAGCTTTGATGCTTTCTGTATACATTTTAATGACCTTTGAACTATGATGCTTTCTGTATATATTTTAATGACCTTTGAGCTATGATGTTTTCTGTATACATTTTAATGACCTGTAAGCTATGATGCTTTCTGTATACATTTTAATGAACTTTGAGCTATGATGCTTTCTGTATACATTTTAATGACCTGTAAGCTATGATGCTTTCTGTATACATTTTAATGACCTTTGAGCTATGATGCTTTCTGTGTACATTTTAATGACCTTTCAGCTATGATGTTTTCTGTATACATTTTAATGACCTTTGAGCTATGATGCTTTCTGTATACATTTTAATGACCTGTAAGCTATGATGCTTTCTGTATACATTTTAATGAACTTTGAGCTATGATGCTTTCTGTATACATTTTAATGACCTGTAAGCTATGATGCTTTCTGTATACATTTTAATGACCTTTGAGCTATGATGCTTTCTGTGTACATTTTAATGACCTTTCAGCTATGATGTTTTCTGTATACATTTTAATGACCTTTGAGCTATGATGCTTTCTGTATACATTTTAATGACCTGTAAGCTATGATGCTTTCTGTAAAATTTGGACTAATTCTGTAGAGTTGCTTTTGAGGAGATGCTGTTCAAGTTTTTATACATTTAGTAAAAGCAGTCATATTTGATTGTGAAATGGAATCATGTGGACAAATTTTAAAGAACTTCATACAAGTATACTTTCTATCAGATTTGGTCAAACTATATTCAGCAGTTTTTGAGAAAAAAGTCATTTAAAGTTTTTTTTCAGTTTTAGTAACAGTGGTCATGTCTGATGGTGAATCAGTATATATGCAAATATTCTAATGCTTTTCATGGTAAGATGCTTCATTGCAAATTCAGTTCAGTTCCATTTATTATTTTCTGAGAAGTCATTTAGAGCTTTTCTAGGTTTGGTAATCATATGAATGAGCACAATTTGAAATGCCTTCACGCCAAGATGTTCTGTCAAAATTGGTCAAATTTTGTTTGGTGATGTTTTTGAGAAATCATTTAAAGGTTCTTCTATTTTCAGTAACAGAGGCCATATCTGAGAAACAATCAGCATCATTTACATGAACTTGAAGGCCTTTCTTCCAGAACATTTTCTTTCAAATTTGGTCAAATTCTGTTTAGCAGTTTTTCAGAAGAATTTATTTCACTATTTTTTTTTCAGTTTTAGTAATGCCATGGCTGCCATATTTCCAATAAATCAGCATTATCTGTATAAACCTGAAAGCTCTTCATGCCAGGATACATTCTGTCTAATTTAGTATAATTTTGTTTGCAGTCTTTGAGAAGATGTTGTTCAAATCCTTTTCTATTTTTAGTAACATTAACCATATTTGACAGCAGATCAACATCAAGCCCTTTATGCCAGGATTTGCCAGGATGCTTTTTACCAAATTTTTACCAGAGATTTTAGCAAAGAATTTTAAAATTACACATGCAAATAGATGATGGATGACAGATAAAAGACAATACACAATGGATGATATATATTCTAGACAGCTGGCCATACCATAAACTCACTTAACCTTACGGCCTGCTGAGCATAAAACAAATAATGAAAGCACAAAAACAGTCCCATTTTTTAGGAAGAAGGAATGATAAACAAGACCTTCAGGGCACTAAATGAAGGAAGAAGATGGTTACATATCTTTATTATTCATATAACCATAAAATCAATAGCAGGAACCAACCATTTATGGGGGGGGCAAGGTTTTTCCAGTCAGAGGGGATTTTTTTCCTTTTACCTCAAGACAATATTTTTTTCAACTAATATACTGGATGTAATTACAGGCTTTTTACCATATATCAGAATGAGATTATTTTGTTCAACCTTGTTGAGAACCAGAAGTTAAACAAAAAAATCAAAATGACCTTCCCTGCAACTCTCCATTCATTAACTGGTTGATCCCTTACAGACCTCAGTACAAAGACACAAAATGCAGAGTTTTCTACAGAATTTTGGAAATGAATGTATTCTCACCAAGTTTCACCAGTGCAGGTCTTGAAGTTTAGCTTTGATGACATTTGAGTGGTTATGTTTAAGTTTAGCCAATAAGGTGCAATGATTACAACAATTCTCAAAACTTAAAACTCACAGGCTGACATTAAATAACAAATATAGTCTTAAGACACTTGATTGGTCAATTTAAATCAGACATAAATTTTAGTGAATCAGACCTTATCACAAACATTTCTCACAGCTAAACTCGTCTCAACTCAAAATTCTGACATCTGATTGGCTGACCTTAGAAGACTGATGAATCTTAAAAGCAAGAAAAGTTACACCACCAAAAAGAGGTGAGCAGTCTCTTTCAAGCTATATGAATAAACATATAATATATTCAAACCTATAAAATCATAGGTGCATCAATAATTGTTATGCAATAAAAGGTCTATCGTGGGGGAGGAATGGCAGTTCTTGGAGTCTGAAGTTGAGGGCTGACTAAGAAGAGAGGCAGAGCATGGCTGCAAACAGGGCTGGGAATGGTGTGCACCATACCCAATTCCATCATCCTAGAAATGTATGTTGCCACCTCCTAAAGAATGACTTATGTCTTCAAGTAGGGGGTGTGAATTGTGGGAGGCCATGGCCCCACATGAGATGGTGTGGGACTCGCAGGAATCCTCTTAAATGGGAATGAAAAATTACATAACAGTATATACCAAAAGAGACCAAGTATGCAAATATAAAAACAATTGTGATTAAAAGAACGTACACATCATGCAGCCACTCAGTAAACACGATGTTATTTCCTTTTCATTATAGAAAACCAAAATTACTTTCAAATATACACTTGATAAATAAGTGTGTGTGTCAGGATCAGCAGGTTTGTTTCATCTTTTTAATCACTTAATGCAAGGATACAAACAAGTTTATGTTCCCTTCATAAATGAATGTACCATACGTAAATGACTGTACTATACATAAATGAATGTACCATATGTACTTGCTTATAAATTAGATCTGAATGCAAACTGCACTGACCCAGATCTGTTTTCACATAATGTGCTGACAGACCTGGGTCTCTAAGTTGTTTGCAGTTAGACTGGACTTATAAGCAAGTATAGATGGTATGTCAGGACATAATAATTCTGACATCCAATTGGCAAACAATAGATGAGTGACAAAATCTTACATGCTATAAAATGTGTTTCACCCTGACACAGCACTGGGTACAAGAAAACAAATATTTTCTTTCCCCCCATCAAAATTTTGCTTTATTTTCACATTTATTCTAGATTGATTGAGTGTATGTCAGGATCAGATTGTGTGTTCCATCCTGATCAACACTCAGTACAAAAAAGCTAATATTTTTTTTCTTTTCTCTTTCCACTTACATATATATTCACTTATAAGTCAAGTTCAACTGCAAATTGCATGGACCCAGATGTGCCATTGCATAATGCACCAGCAGATCTGGGTCTGTGCAGTTTGTTAGGAGTAATCAGTTGAATCAACAACATATACCTAGTCTGCAGTCTATGGTATGTCAGAATCTTAGTTGTTTGTAGTTTGACTTGACTTATAAGTGAGTGTATATGATATATTATTGATAAATAAAAATAACTCACCATCAATTTGAGCAAAGGAAATGTCAGTCCTAACAAGTATGCATATGACTGGATGAATACACATGTTCAATAAATGCAGCAAAAAAATGCAAGAAGAACAAAGATATATCAACTGATAGCAAAGATGACTGTCAGCTTTGAAATATGATTGAGGAAACAAGGCATATCATGGAATGCTTGAGAAAGGGAGTACAAGCCCATGTTTAAATAAAATTTAGGCCTGGAGATGGAAGGAATGGAAACTTGGCAATGGGAATCTAAACCAATGCATCCTTTCTACAATCTGATGAACCCTATTCTAAAGTACTTTTTCAAAATTCATTTTTTTTATTTTGAAAATTTACCCTCACTACTGATTGGGAGGGGCTACATACAAATATTGAAGCCTTTTCACTTTCAAATCAATGGATGTCTCTTCACTGGCCTGTCCACAGATGTCTACTTAAATACAGTTCTCCATCACTGAAATGGGGTCCATAACTTCAGACTGTATTATGTACTGAACCATGTTATAGTGCAAATATGGTGTGTACTGAATTGTAACATATTGAGAACATTGTTATATACCAAACCATGATATAGTGGAAATTATGAAAACTTTTTAAATAATGGCATTTTGAAAAGGTAAAAAAGATATAAAACAAAGCTTCCATTGTTTCTTTGAACCCATGTTGTTACAAATTAGTACAAATTTGATCACAGTTTCCATACTGGTACAAAATTATATCCAGAATCATATTATAAGGTCATACGTTCTACATTGGTACCATGTTATACATGTATACAGAATTACATATAATATAGGTCACAGGTTCCATATTGGTACCATGTCATATCCAGAATTATACTATAATATAGGTCACATATTCCATATTGGTACCATGTTATATACAGAATTACATTGTAATATAGTTAACAGGTTCCATACTGGTACCATGTTATATCCAGAATCACACTATAATATAGGTCACATGTTCCATATCAATACCAGGTTATATGCAGAATCATACTATAATATAGGTCATCAGTTCCATATTGGTACCATGTTATATACAGAATTACATTGTAATATAGTTAACAGGTTCCATATTGGTACCATGTTATATACAGAATTACATTGTAATATAGTTAGCAGGTTCCATATTGGTACCATGCTGTATCCAGAATCACACTATAATATAGGACATAAGTTCCATATTGGTACAATGTTATATCCAGAATCACACTATAATATAGGTCACATGTTCCATATTGGTACAATGTTATATCCAGAATCACACTATAATATAGGTCACATGTTCCATATTGGTACAATGTTATATCCAGAATCACACTATAATATAGGTCACATGTTCCATATTGGTACAATGCTATACCCAGAATCACACTATAATATAGGTCACATGTTCCATATTGGTACAATGTTATATCCAGAATCACACTATAATATAGGTCACATGTTCCATATTGGTACAATGTTATATCCAGAATCACACTATAATATAGGTCACATGTTCCATATTGGTACCATGTTATATATAGAATTATATTATAATGAAGCACATTAAAATGAGGGGCAGGTAGCCAAATATGAGTGAGAGAATTTTTTTAATAATCTTGTGTCCAGACTACTGGATTTTTTAGACTTAAAACCAGACTTAAGTTTTCTCACTGAAAGCCTGACAGGAACCAAATGTCTTCAGTCTGATTACAATTTATGCATATACTGGCAGCACTGGATCGTGTAAACTTCATCCTATCACATTCAGGAGGCACAGGCTAAAATTTAGGTCTAAATTCAAATTCTTTTTTTATTTGCTTGTAAAATCAAGGCAAAGGAAACAATCAGCAAAAGCAAGCTGTCCACTTAATATAAAAGAACTGATAATATGGTCTGAAATGTTCGTACTCCCAAACCTTTTAGCACTGAATAAATTTACAGTCCATAAAAATATTGAACTATTAAATAAGATTCTTGGTGTGTACACATGGCAGTGAACCAAATGCATTAATATTTTAATATCCTATTAATTGTTTCACAGTTTACGGAACAAAAAGCTAACCTAACTTCAAAAGCTTGGGAGTTTAATTAAGACCAGAAATTAAGGTGTCACACAACATCTGGCCCCATATGCTCAAAACTTTCTTGACATTGTACACTTAAGTTCGAAGGCATAAAAAAGTTGACTTTGTGTAACTTTTATTAAAAAGAAGTTAACATCACAGAACTTTCAAAATCTTCTTAACTTTGGCTCTGCTCATAGGCAACATTTCAATTATATAGATGTATTAAAAGTACTGCATCAAAGTATTGAACTTTTTGTGCTTAAAACGTTTTCAGAATACAGGATCAGGATTCATATTCTTCAAACTTTTTGAGTATCGTATCTACCCACTTATAAGTCAAGCTGAAGCGCAAACAACACAGATTCAGTGACTAATGTTAATCACATAACTTATGGAAAAGGAAGGTGAAGGAGGCAATAGAAATACAAAGGTGGAGGCCAACAATAAACTGGGACGAGTGGCTTTAATTACCACCCATCCACACCAGCCTCCTCATATCACATGACAACTATAAATCACGTGATCTACATTAGTTGCTGATGACGGCAGCGTGATATTGCCAAAAATTTAGAATTCTTAAGATATTCAAGCTCTGAGTGTGGAAAATTACTAACTATCAATATAGATCCTGATCTGTCATATCACAATACACCTGCAGATCAGGGTCTATGTTGTTTTTTTCTACTGATTACCCCTAACAAACTTCACAAACCCAGATCAACTGGACCATTATGCAACAGCAGATCTGGGTCTGTGCAGTTTGCAGTTGGACTAATCTTAACAGCAGTAATAAATTCAAACTTAAACTAAAAACCCCAAATAAGATACGATACTTCTTCAAAATTTAGCAGTCTAGTAAGATAACCCAAGTTTAAAAAAAGCCCCTGAAGGTTCTTTGTTTCTGGCATTATCAGCATTAAAGTTATAGACTGTGACAATTTTGGGACTTTGAGCTTAGCCTGAGTTCCTTGCTGAAATTTTTTTGAGAACATGGGCATCCATTCTCTCCCAACAGGGGGCTTTATGCATAATGGAAAAGTAGTACCAAGAATCTACAGAAAGGTCAAGTGTTGTCTGCCATTTCAATCTTCAGAAATATTCTCAGAACATTTAAATCACTATATCCTGTAACTTTTTTACTGAAGTGTGGCAAACAAAACTATGGATCAGAAACTTGAAAATTTATGCTATGATCAATGATTTAGTTACTCATGGAAATCATCTTTTCTTAACCAAACAGGAATATTCCTTATGAAAAAAAAGAAAAGAAATATATCAATCCATTAATCAATCAATGAAATAAATTAAACAATCAATAAATCAGTTACTATGAATTAACATCTGTTTGTGGGGTACCATTTCATTAAGTTTGTTGTTGCCATGAACCCGGAGTTTAAACACTCCATGAAATCTGTGAAAACAACAGGACATTTTCCCAATTCTTTAAATTAAAGATGTCTTATCCTGACACAAAAAATACCAATTATCATGCTTCTGAAGTAAATAAAAACAGCTTTCACTGAAGCAGACAAGACATAAAACCTTACATATTGTGTTAAATAAATTGAAAATTAAATAAACATGGCAAACTAGGGATTTTATTTTATAATTGGTCCTGATACCATTATTTTTTTAAAAAAGAGACTAACGTGGGCCTGATATCACTCATCTAATTTATAGAAATTAACAGTTGACCCTTTCACTATGCAGGCTTATGTAAGATTGTAAGAACACAAGTCTATTGTATCTATCTTCTAAACTTTATATCTTGTCAATTTAACCTACTGCATTCTAGTACAAATCTTTCCAAAGATAAAGGCATAATTAATATGCACTAACTATTAAGTGAACTTATTGAATCTAATTACTGAGTTTGATTAAAATCAGACAAGAAACAGTGAGGTAACAAGTTTAGCCAATATCAGTTGAAAATCACAATATCAATATGTAGAGATCTCACTTTATACAGAACCCATCTCAGACTATAAAGATGTAAGCTTACATAACTCTTGCCAACAGTAACAAAATATATACCAGCATATCTGGTTGCTGGTATAATTGGTTACAAAAAAGTGCAAATCAGAAATACATATAATAATAAGGAGCATTTGTTTAGGGGCTACTGAAATCTTTTAGATGCCCCAATAAAATTTTGCAGTCAAGAACAATTGTTATTTCCAGAAGAGCACATATGCTTGCCAAATAATAAAGACTAAATTGTAAGAGCCAAGGGGAGTATGAATAAGATGTAATCTCTCATATAAGAATGATTATGCTTTGTACAGTTCAAGGTGAATACCTATGATAATTAGTCTTTTACAGGTAATGTATTCTGTATATGCTTATGATACAGGTAATGTATTCTGTTTATAAGCTTATGATACAGGTAATGTATTTTGTTTGTATGCTTATGATACAGGTAAATGATAACAATGTTGTAACCGTGTGAATTTCACATCTGTCATTGCAACACATTATCAAGTAAATTTTGCAGATGTCAATATAACACATTGTAAACTGATATATGTGGTTTTGCAAGGAATAAAAACCATGGTATGTTTGTACTTTAGTCTGTCTGGTACAGACATGATTGATTATTAATGAGGTTCTATTTGATAACTGTATCAGGCAAAACTGGACTAGAGTGAAGAATGGGTTTTGCTTATCAAAATGCCAGATGTTAAAAAGCTGCAGGAACAGAGTTCATTCTTGCCAAAGTATTTGTCATAAGTTGAAACTTTGCAGAGGTATATTAATGTGAGTGGGAAAATGTATAATTACCAGACTCTGAAAAATGGCATTAAACCCTACAACAACAACAAGAACAACAAACAAACTCTGTACAGGCATGTGTTAATAATCATGGTTAGGTAAATCTGAATTCCAATTGGACATCTGGGTTGGTTTCCCAGCAAAGTCTCATGAGTTATAAATGTCTTACACTGCAAAACTAGTCAGTCTTTGATTTGCAGGAGGCGAAGTTCTTGACTTTGGGGGTGGGTGTAAAGCCCACATAAAAGTTGTCCAAGGGACATGTAGTGGGAGACTTTGAAGGGTGTAAGGATGGTTCTGCTAAGGGGAAAAAAATAGAAGTGAATTTCAAAGCACAAGGTACAGTGTCTTAATATCATACATTACTTTTCTTTGATATGAGACTTAAGATAATTGATTGAATTTATTTGTTTAAATACCAAATAAATCATGTATGCTAAGAATTGATTATTATCAGGCATGTAGGATACTTATGCTGATAGATTGTAAGTTAGCAATAGGTTGTATAAGCTAAGAAATGAATTTTATTTGACCGGTTTGTATACATATGACGTGAATTCTTTTATTTTATGAATTGAACTATATTAATGTTTGAGCAACATGGTGGGAAGTATAGCTATTTATTCTTAGCAGTATGTGTGCACATGTCTGACATTAGTCAAGATAGTGATTAATAGTTCACACTGAAGGGGTTAATTGTATTAGGCAAGAGCAGACTATGCCATTGATCAAATAGCAATGGTAAATAGTTCTATTGGAGAAATAAGTTAATTTCCCTATGCTATGTTATATGTCTATGGAAAGAGATTAGCTATACTTTATATGGCACTGTTGTATTGAATGCAAGGTTATTACATGAGGCCAATTAGCAGTGTAATGTATGTTGTGAAATTTGATACAGGTCCCAATGTGAGAAGGAGTGTATATTCTGTTCAGGAAGTAAAGAATGAACAGAAATTTGGTCTGCATTTAATTTATTATAAGGAAAATAGCTTTAATGTCAGATATTAAAGATTCCATGCCAGATAGTAACGATTCTATGTCAGATTTAAGAATCTATGCCTTTACAAAGTGCAAAGACCAGAGGGAGCAGAGTCTTGCTCTACAAATCAACTCAGATCAACAAGCTACATTGAGTCTGAAGAGGGGCCAGCAACCATATCAGGTTATGCAGACATGATGGACAACTGAAGTTCAAAACGCTCATTTGATTCTTGATAGAATTTGTGATATCTATGTAATGGCAGAACTCTGAGTTAATTAATTTTTCTAGCAGAGGTTTATCCTACAATTGGTCTTGTGCAATATTATTTTGTTTATCTAAGTAATTAAATTGTTATATTCTGTATATGGGCTCATGTTGTTCTATTCTATATCTCTGCTCAGATCTCAGTTTGTTTCATCCATTAATTTCATATTGTTAATATTCTCTTGATCTAGTCTATAATATTGTGATCAAACATCCTCTAGACATTGATAACCACAATCAAAAGGAACAATCCCACCACAAGTGTGTTGATTTGTTATTTCTCTTCTCTGTCCAGGGCAACCATACACGTATTCAACGTATTCAACACACATAGGTTACATTTTCAGCAGCATCTTAGTACTTAAAATATAGTGCCCTTTACAAGTGTGTATTTAACACAAAGCCCATCACTTAATATGGTTTATGAAAAAATATGCTGCTTTCAATATACAGCATAGTCAAAATTCAATAAAATATGTAAACAGCCCTTCAAAATTAAAATGTCATATATATCACTTGAAGAAACTTCAAAGGGACATAACTACAAAGGGCCCAATTAAATTGAATCATAAATGGGAAGCTTCTTTGGAGTTTCAAGAATTAACTTAAATTTTTCATGTAATTTAACAGATCTCCATGCAGCTATCAGTAACTCCATTTATATGACACCAAACACTTCATTGCCACAATAAAAGCTTCTGAAATATCTTTTTCTCTGCTGTATGAAGCCAGACACTCCATTACCACAATAACATCTTTTGAAATATCTGTTTTCTGCTATTTTCAACAATATAAGCAGCATGCATCTTGGTTGCCAATAATGATTTTGGGACACTAATCCAATAAAAGATGGAATTAAAGAATGAGACAAAACCTGACAGCTGAAATCCAAATTAAAGACCCTAATTAATGGTTCATGGGTACAAATGCTAATGGAAAGTATGTGTCATGTAGTGTGGAATTTCCAGACAATGGATTGCTCCATGACTCAGTTGTGCAAGAATGCAATAATTAAAATTTGATGGAAACTGCACCAAAAATGTTCATTTTGTTAAGCTTTAAGTATGAAAGTACAAACTGTTTGTCAAACTGGGTGTGAAATAAATAATTTATGGACAGAAAATATGCTTCATGTGCATGGCAATGCTGCAGATGTCAACTGCAACATCTAAACATCAGATGTCTGAACAAAAAGACAATGATATGACTAATGAATGCACTTAAAACTGTCCTTATAAGTACACAGTAATTTTATACAGTACCGTATATGCTCACTTATAAGACAAGTCAAACTGTGAACAATAAAGCTCCTGATCTGCTGTAGCAAAATGCACCCACAGATCAGGATCTATGTTGAATAATGTGCCTGTAGATCAGGGTCTATGCTGTTTGTTCTACTGATTACTCCTAAGTGCACAGACCCAGATTTGCCAGCACATTATATGACAGCAGATCTGGGTCTGTGCAGTTTGCAGTTGGACTTGTCTTATAAGTGAATATATACAGTATTTCTACAATGATAAGCCCAAGATGCCACCCTAGTAAAATTTTCAGGAAGAAAGAAGGAAGGAGTTCATATACACATTAACATATCTGTCATAAATATTTGTGTGTATGTGTGTGTATGTGTGTGTGTGTGTGATTTGATTTTTAATGTAGCTTTAACAATTTTCAGTCATATTGTTATAATGTCTGCAGTGTGACAGTTTATAGTGATGTCTAGCACTGGGGCATCATGCCATAGACATGTAGCATGATATCCCACCCAGTGACATTATCCTGACACCAGGCTGGCCAGTCCTAACACTAATCTTTTAATGCTGAGTGCCGAGTGAGGCAGCTGTAAGTATCATTTTTATACGTCTTTGGTATGACTCAGCTTTGGTTTGAACCCTTTATCTCTTGCATCTGAAGCAGATGCTCTAACCACTAGGCCACTGGAGAGGTCCATAAATATTTGTCAAAATGTAAGGTGGCCCTCTCAGCAAGTATGGGCTTATCATCAAGCATGACCATATTATAAAGCATGGCCTTATCATCGAACATGGGCTTATCATCCAGCATGGCCTTATCATCAAATGTGGGCTTATCATCAAGAATGGCCTTATCATCAAACATGGGTTTATCATAAGCATGGACTTATTATTAAGCATGGCCTTATCATCAGGCATTGACTTGTCATTAAACATGTGCTTATGGTCAAGCATGGTCTTATCAGCGAAAATGAGTTTACCATCAATCATGGGCTCACCATCAAGCATGGGCTTATCATCAAGCAAAGGCTCATTATCAAGAATGGGTTCATCATCAAGTATCGGCTCATCATCAAGCAAGAGATTATCATCAAGCATGGAATTAATATCAAGTAGGGGATTATCATAAAGCAATGGATAATCATCAAGCATACAATTATTAGCAATCATGACATTATCATCAAGCATATCTTCAAGCATACAGCTTAGCGTATATCTTATCCTTGATGATAAGCCCTTGCTTGACAATAAGCCCATGCATGATGATAAGCCCTTGTTGATTATAAGCCTATGCATGATGATGAGCCCTTGCTCAGGCCCAGCCCTAGGATGTGCGGGGTCCAAGGCAGCATGCGGGGCCCAAGACAGCAAGCAATAAGCGTGGGGCCCCAAGCAAAAATATTGCATTGAGGAAAAGCGCGGGCCCATGGCATTTGTCTCGTTTGCCTTGCACTACGGCCAGACCTGCCCTTGCTTGATGATAAGCACATGCTTGAGGATGAGCCCATGCTTGATGATGATCCCTCACTTGATGGTAAGATGGCTCTTGCTTGATGATAAGCACTTGCTTGATGATAAGACCATGCTTGATGATAAGCCCATGCTTGATGTTGATCCCATCCTTGATGATATGATGGCTCTTACTTGATGATAAGCCCTTGATGATGATCCCTTGGCCTTGCTTGATGATGATCTCTTACTTGATGATGAACCCATGCTTGATGATGATCACATGCTTGATGATGATCCCTTCCATGATGATGATCCCATGCTTGATGATGATTCCATGCTTGATGATGACCCCATGTTTGATGATGATCATTTGCTTGATGATGATCCCTTGCTTGATGATGATCCCTTGTTTGATGATAAGCCCATGCTTCATGATAAGCCCTTGCCTGATGATGAGCCCATCCTTGATGATAAGATGGCTCTTGCTTGATAATACACCTATACTTGATGACAAGCTATTTCTTAAAGATAAACCCATCTTCATAAGAATTGAAAATATTTTTCATTGTACAAATATTTGTTATATTAATAAATGGAGAAAACTGCAGGTGAAATTAGATGCATGCAAAATGGTCTATTATTGTTGCCTAATCTACAGCATTATTTTTAACAAAATGCTCAGAGATTATATTAAAAGGACATATAGTAGATTTCAATCTACAGTCATGGTTTGATGAACTGTAATTATTATATTAGAAAAAAGTAGAAAGTTGAGTACTAATCATCTGCCTGGTCCTTGAATAAACCATTCAATCTGACATAAAGTCGGACAGAATTGTGTTGTATTAACTGTGATGGGCTTCCAAAAAGCAAACTCCTATCTGTATCTTGGCAACTTTTACTGCTGCAAAAGAAGTAAAGCTATCACAGAATTCTGACTGACACTTTAGGATAAGAAAACTACTCAAATAAAAAGAACATTAAAACTTTTGACAAGTAGTTTTGATAGTTTTCAGACAAACAACATGTTAGTTTGGGCATCAGGTGTAAGTTTATGCCAATGAAGTATCCATTTCTGGAAAGTAAAAGAAAAATAGAAGATTGATAATGGTTCTCTCTGTCTCTGTCTCTGTCTGTCTGTCTGTCTCTCCTTTGCTCCTTCTCTCTCTGTCTCTGTCTCTGTCTGTCTGTCTGTTTCTGTCTGTTTGTCTGTCTGTCTCTCAATTGCATTGCAGACCCTACAAGCAACAAACTTACTTTCAGCAAATGGAAGAACGTATCTATCTACTGAGTTTGCAAGCACATCAGAACAGACCTGACTATCATTATACACCTTCAAATAAAAGTTATGTTGTAAAAATGCAAAGGTAAATGCTACTCAAATTCTGAGGAAGTTAAATCTTTCCAAACAAATGTAAGCATGCACTCAAACAAGTTCAAAGATATAAGGTAAAGATGTAAAAATTAATTTAAAAGGAATACAAAATAACAGAAATATGTTACAAATTAAAGTTCTTTAATTACAGGGTCAAAATTTGCTACATAAAGATATTCCATTTAGTCGTAGTTGGCACAGCATCCAACTCATGATGGATGAGTTGCAGGTCTGACACCCGCCCAGGCAAGCTCATGTCAGCTACTTAGGAAAGGCATTTAGCTCCCAATATCCCAGCATGATATAGCCAATAATGTGTTGAGAGATCAATCAAAAACAACCAATTACCATCATTTAATTATATTTATATTGAAATTTACATTAATTTTAAGATCAGTAATAAATTCATTTGTTGGAATTGTAATAATTTTTGTATTTTACTTTGTACAAATATAACTAAAATATTTAAAATTTTAATGTTTTAACTTACCATGGCTTATAAGATGAGCCCAACAGCAAACTGCATAGATCCAGATCTGCCATTGCATAATGAGCTGGCAGGTTTGGGTCTTTGCAGTTTGTTAGGAGCAATCAATAGAACAAACAACATAGACCCTGATCTACAGGTTCATTATGCAGATCAGGATCTTTGTTGTTTGCAGTTTAACTTGACTTATAAGTGAGTATAAACTTTGTTGACACCACTTAGCCCCACCCCAGCATATATAGCTGGTTAGGACTTAGTAGTGACACCCTGTTGTCCGAAAAATGTGTTTTGATGTTTGTTTCCCTTTTCCACCCTTTCGTGTTGCATTGTTTTTGTTTTGTTTTGGTTTTTTTAATTTTATTGGTAATTTAGCAGGGTTACTCTTTGTTTTGTTCACCAAAAGTGTTCAAGTTTTCTTGTCCCATAAAGTGGTTGTGTTTTACTACAAACATAAACATTAAGTCTTCTTTCAGTACATTTCATGATTTGGTACCAAGGCGGAAGGGTAATGGTAGCAAAATAACAAACTTCTGACACCAAATGATACTTGCTTATTTACATGCTACTGTATAAACCATGTTGGGTATTGGTTACACAGAAAACACATGCCTCCCATGTTATCAGCATTTGTGGCTGGCCAGAGGAAGCTTGTAAGCTTAGAAGAGACTAATGGAGAGAAGCATAATATAACCTTTCTAAGGTCCTGTCAATGGTGTGGAAGTAATGATCAGGAGAAAATGGTAATCCAGATCTGACACCAAACTATTTTTCATCAAGGCACTGCATTTTTTTCTCCCCTTTGTTTTTTCAATAAAAGTAGGTCTGGCCGACAGACATATGTGCCCTGGTGATAGGTTCAAACAGTAACAGATTTATCATTTCCAAACACCTAACCTAAAGCATAGTCCTGCCATTTAAGAGGAAATAAAGAGGAAAAAGAATAGAAATAAAAGAACTCGCCTGCAGACAATTCAATCTATGAGTATTACAAGTAACTCAGGCCTCTGGGTTTTGTTTTAATATAAAAAAATATCTAACATGATCTCTGTCAATAAAGCAAGAAATTTATGGATACTTTAAGTTATCAGATTAGTGGACTCCTGGAACACTAATTAGCTATGAGACTAAAATGTTTAGTAATGGTTGTTTAAGGTTAGTAAAAGACATCAGATCTACCATATGTAATTGCCTATAAGTTGAGTCAAACTGCAAACAACAAAGATCCTAATCTGCCATAGCATCATGCACCTGAAGATCACAGTCTATCTTGTTTGTTCTACTGATTACTCCTAACAAACTGCACAGACCCAGATCTGCCAGTGCATTATGTGACAGCATGTCTGGGTCTGTGTAGTCTGCAGATAGACTCATCTTATAAGCGAGTATATATGGTATAACAACATTGAATTTGGTGGATGTGTGATTATTTTTCTCACCCCTGACAGATTTGACAATGCAAAATGCTAATGTCATTGTAAGTATGAACATGTATCTGTACCATTATGGAATATTTCTAACCCATTAACATGACCCTCCCTAGCTTGCCATGTAAATACATGTGTTCAAATATTTGCCTAAATTTTGAATTCAATTAGTTATGTACAGCTGTTGTTGGTATATGTATGTTTTGTATTCAAAAATTTTTGTTGTTTGCTATTTTCTTTCACTTTTTTAATGAAATTAATCAGATGCAAATTCATAAAAAAAAATTGTAATGAATACTCAAAGGTATTAATGTTCTTAAGGCTGGCATTAGCATCATTTAGGTGTCACTTAGCTGGGTAGAACTTAGAATATTATCTCTTTCCAAGAAACTAGACGGTGAATCTAAAATCCATTTGTCATTTTTCATGAAGCACAAATTTTCATGGATTTTATGGTAGCAACATTACCCCTGAATACCTAGACCCAACAAGTATTCTTTCATCAGCAACAACAGGACTCCCTCCTGATTAAGGAATTTAAGTATACATCAAAAATGTCATTTTTGCACAAAACTGCAAAGACTGATACCCATGGAAATAAATTAGTTCATAAAAGTAGAGGCAAAGGAAGAAAAGTTTGCTTTTTATACAGCAAGACATTGATGATATCGACACCACTTCTTTCAACATTTGATCTTCCACAGATAAGCAATTTAATCTGTATAAATAATTATCCAGAAACCAATCATCCATGTTTCCTGATGGGTCTATAGTTGAGTGTACAATCAAGCATTGGCTCAATGATCTGAGTCAGTATTTTAAGTATTAGAAAATTTATATTGACTTTGTAGGTGTCGGAATGGAAAGTTTATATTGACTTTGTAAGTGTCGGAATGGAAAGTTTATATTGACTTCATAGGTGTCGGAATGGAAAGTTTATATTGACTTCATAGGTGTCAGAATAGAAAGTTTATATTGACTTCGTAGGTGTCGGAATGGAAAGTTTATATTGACTTCGTTGGTGTCGGAATGGAAAGTTTATATTGACTTTGTAGGTGTCGGAATGGAAAGTTTATATTGACTTTGTAGGTGTCTGAATGGAAAGTTTATGTTGACTTTGTAGGTGTCTGAACAGAAAGTTTATATTGACTTTGTAGGTGTCGGAACCGAAAGTTTATATTAACTTTGTAGGTGTCAGAACAGAAAGTTTATATTGACTTTATTGTCTGAATGGAAAGTTTATATTGACTTTGTAGGTGTCGGAACAGAAAGTTTATATTGACTTTGAAATTGTCTGAATGGAAAGTTTATGTTGACTTTGTAGGTGTCTGAACAGAAAGTTTATATTGACTTTGTAGGTGTTGGAACGGAAAGTTTATATTAACTTTGTAGGTGTCAGAACAGAAAGTTGATATTGACTTTATTGTCGGAATGGAAAGTTTATATTGACTTTGTAGGTGTCGGAATGGAAAGTTTATATTGACTTTGTAGGTGTCTGAACAGAAAGTTTATATTGACTTTGTAGGTGTCGGAACGGAAAGTTTATATTAACTTTGTAGGTGTCAGAACAGAAAATTTATATTGACTTCATTGTCGGAATGGAAAGTTTATATTGACTTTGTAGGTGTCGGAACGGAAAGTTTATATTGACTTTGAAATTGTCTGAATGGAAAGTTTATGTTGACTTTGTAGGTGTCTGAATGGATAGTTTATTGACTTTGTAGGTGTCTGAATGGAAAGTTTATATTGACTTTGTAATTGTCTGAATGGAGAGCTTATGTTGACCTTGTAGGTGTCTGAATGGAAAGTTTATATTGACTTTGTAGTTGTCTGAATGTGTATATTACTATTGGGAGAGGGGTCAAAGCTTTGCACATACTAACCCCTATGGGGTGCAGAATTTGAAATAAAAATTTAAAATCTTTCTATTTCATAAACAAAAAAGAATTTTAAATAATTTCTCAACTTCTGAAATAAAGTTGTTATTTGTTACTGATAACTGTTTATTGTAATATTGGTTTTTTGTGGACATGTTCAAAGCCCCCTCCATTGTCCCTAAAATAAATTGATACTTTAGACATCATAGGATTTTACAGACATATCACTGTATCTATGACACAAATATAAAGCTATAGTTCATTTATCTAGGGTCCTGGGTTGCCAAGTGGTCTAGAATGCTCACCTTTACCGATCACTGCCATCTCATCTCTGTCCATTTAGGTTCAAGTCTCTGGCTCAGCCAGTGTGAGCATGTGAGAAAGTTTTCCAGTAACTTCCACTGGTTCTGTGGTTCTTAGGCACACACCCCACCTCCTAAAATGTGTTTCCGGTTGTCCAACCATCTCTGTTTCTCACTGCAGACCCTAGCACTTTTTCTTTCTCCCATGGTAAAAATATAAATTAAAAAAAACAGAAATTAAAAATTTTTTTTTTTATAAAAATTCCAAAAGTTAATTTGTTCATCAAATTGAGCTGGTTTTGCCCAGTACATTGAAATGCGTAATACATTATATATACTAATCATAATGATATACATAATGTTTAAAATACATACTCTAATTTTAAAACCAGTTGAGCAGGAAACATATTTTTTGTGAGGGGTGGGCCCTTACCAGAATTTTCCAGATTTCTTCTTCCACCAGTTCTACTGGCCAACATATCATGTGTTGAAAAATGGTGTTAAACCCCAAACAACAATATAGTTCATTTGTCACTGATTTTTATGGACATGTCCAAAACCCCTTCTATTGCCCCTATAAGAAAAACTGTAGTTCAGATATGGTAGAGGTCAAGTTATACAGTGAGAAAATTATAGTCCAATAGCAGTGTATTGTCTTAAGTAGGGATACTTGGCTGCCTGAGCTCCACAACAGCTGGCTACATCTGTTTAGGTTAATAGAGTGTGTAAAAATATTGGGAGAGAATCTGATAACTTCATTCCACCATTCACTAGCACTGCAAAGATCAACATCAGCAACTGCTACATGGGAAACATGAACAGCTCAATTAATATATTCACTTTGCTGACATGGAAGATCATAAATCAATCAATTACAAGAACAAATATATAATGGACAAGGTACATTTTACAAGGAAAGGTTGTTAATGTTCCATGAAAGCGAAGAAAATTGCCAGTTATATCTACCATGTTTCTAATGTTGCAAAGTTGCTCAAGTTAACATTTATTAAATAGCTGCATATTTAATTGTAACATAGAGTATAAACTCGTGTTGGGTCCAATTGCAAGTAACATAGACCCCAATCTGCTGGCACATAATGCACTGGTAGATCAGTGTCTATGTTGTTTGTTCTACTGATTAATCACAACAAACTGCACAGACTCAGATCTGCCAGCAAATTATGTGAGAGCAGATTGGGGTTAGAGTATACAGTCTGCAGTTTGATATGACTTTGATACAAGTTTTAAGGGTGGTCTTCAGGGTATTACTAAGGTGAATGGAGCCAATGGAAGCCAGCATATGTATTGTACCCAGGTGAATGGAGCCAATGGCAGCCAGCATATGTATAGTACCCAGCAAGTTGTTTAAACAGAACGGAAGGTTTATTCAGTACTTTAGGCCTCTTGTCCTTATATAAGACAAAGCATATCAAACAGTCTAACATACAGTGCACCACAAACAGCATTATAAAATGCCCTAGTTTAGGTGCTAATATCGATACTTTTTACGATCTAATCTCTTAGTCTAAAAGCAAACTACAAAAGCTCTGAAACACCTGTACTTAAACTTGTTTTGTAACTGGACATTAGGTTTGTATTTGTCCATTGAAGGGTTGATATAAAACATCTCACAGAGATATTTCCATCTTAAATTGGTATAGAAGCATAGGTACATACAAATTGGTACTCATATTCTAAACACTTGATATTTTAAGATTTAGTTTGCAAACTCGTTATGCTCTTTTTCAGTTTGTCTTCCTCTTTAAATTATTTCATCATGTTTAGAACACTGAATAGATGTTTTTTATGACAGTAGATCTGATGTTAAATACTTTTCAATTTCCAATTATGGCTTGTACTGACTATGGTATAAATTATTTAGAATTAGCTGTCCTACTTGACCAGACCTGTATTAAAGAATCAAACATACGGTCTCTGAATGCAGTCACAAATGTGTTTATGTCACTATTTTCTTAAGAAAATAGCAAACTTTTAACATCACTGGCCCATGTGCATTTGCTGGCATCATTCAGTTTCTTTAATATAATATAACTTTGGAATGGATAACTTCTTGTCCCTATATGTACAATGTTTGTCCAGTACTTTACTCATTTGAACATATAAACTGTACTCAGTGGGTATTGTTCAAATTGATTTGAATAGTATTTGTTTGCTGAAGTCATCCTGGGAAGTACATAAAAAACAACACAAGATGAGGATTGAACAGCTAGCATAAGCTCATTTCTCTTCATTCACAATAATATTAACTTTTATAATGTGGCAACATTCACCATGACAGACATAATTATTCACAGTATATGATATATTATGATATCTTTTAAACATCTCTGCTAATTGCTTCTATTTCTGGTGAATATTCATACGCCCATATTTCTGAACTGTAACATAAAATCTGTTAGCAAGAAATATTTTAAATATAACCTTTGTATATAATCCTTCAAATATTTGTTGATACCCCAAAATTAGATACAGATTTCAAAGCTTCAAATGTCAACATATTTTTAGCTTTAGTCCAGCTCAATCTCAAGGTGAAAAGTAACCCCAAATATTTATAAACTGAAGCCGATTCAATAGTCTGCCCCTATAACACACACACACACACACACACACACACACACACACACAGAGAGTCTAATAAGTATAGAGCAAGTTGTAGAGTTTAATAAGTGTACTGCACAACAAGTTGTTGAGTCTAGCAAGTATACTACACAGCAAGTTGTTGAGTCTAGCAAGTATACTGCACAGCAAGTTGTTGAGTCTAGCAAGTATACTGCACAACAAGTTGTTGAGTCTGGCAAGTATACTGCACAGCAAGTTGTTGAGTCTGGCAAGTATACTGCACAACAAGTTGTTGAGTCTAGCAAGTGTACTGCACAGCAAGTTGTTGAGTCTAGCAAGTATACTGCACAACAAGTTGTTGAGTCTAGCAAGTGTACTGCATAGCAAGTTGTTGAGTCTAGCAAGTATACTGCACAACAAGTTGTTGATTCTAGCAAGTGTACTGCACAGCAAGTTGTTGTGTCCAGCAATTATATAAGTTGTTGAGTATAATATGCATAGTGCACAGAAGGTTGTAGAGTCTAGCAAGTAGAGTGTACAGCAACTTGTAAAATGTAATAAATGACAAAAACTGTTAGTGAGAAGAAACTTATTTGATACCCTGTTCCTGTGGCATGACTCAGTATGTTTCAGCATTGTTCAATAAACTCTAAAAAAGTCACAAAAGTCTATTTTGGTACAAAATTCATATTCATCTCAATATGTACCCATCTTGCAAATTTGGCAGTAATAGGTGACAAGATACTGGAAATGGAGCATGTACATGATTTTTTTTGTTATGCTGATTAAATCAATTTAGAGTAGGACACTGACCAACTTCAGACCTGTTACAACTAATTTTTATTCACAGATTATCCACACTGCCAACAGTCTCAATATGCATGCAGAAGGGTTACAAATGGACAAGTAGACAGATGGACAGACAGAAATAAACAGAGATGAATGGACAAGCCAGGATGAATGGACAAGCCAGCCATACACATGCATCCACACTCATGTACAAATGAATGTTATTTTATACAGCATGCTTATCCAACAATATATCAAAGAAGTGTCATTTTCTCAAGCATTAGGGCACCAAAATAGCTCTCAGCATCTGTTAATACTATGTAATAGGCAATGGCCAGTGTATCAATCCCATTATTTATGCAATGACCTCAGAGTCAAAAGACTGAGCAAGCACATCACAGAATAAACTGTCTTAGCTTCATATTGATTCTTGCCATATATTAATAAAATCCATCAAGGGGTTGTAGAAATGTATCCACATGAAAAACTTTTTTGTAACCAAAATCTTCATGCAAATTTTCTATTACTGTGACCTTGACCAAAAGGTCACAGTAGCAAGTGATTGTGCCACAGAATGTATTGTCTTAACCTAATAATGACTGTATAAAGAAAAACCATCAAGGGGTTTAGGAAATATATGCAAATGGAAAATTGTAACCAAACCCTTGACAAACTGTTGATGATGATGCTGGCACAGGAAAAGTGACTGCTCTGTCGTTTCCAATGGCATTATGAAAATCAATAAGGAACCCAAAATCAAGATACTTACAGTTCTTTGGTATTTTTCATTATTCATCCTTTGGCCTGCAATATTTTTGAATACTAAGCCAACTTTGAAAAGAAAATTTAAACTATAAATGCAAGATTGGGAAAGAAAGATTAAGTTTACAACATGGTATTTTGAAAAATGTTTTAAAAAGTCCACTCTCTTTATCTAGGCGTGGATGGATAGAGAGATAGATATATACGTGTACAGATGTGAATGAGTACCAAACTGATTGCTACACTAAGCACTTAACATATATCTGCATAATGTGGAAAAATCCATATATGTGGTCAGCCTGCATGGAAAAAGTGTTACATGTATTATTCAAAAACATAACAAAAATATATCAGTTATACTGTTATATACCCCATATATTCATGTATCAAGCTACAAACAGCATAAATCCTACTCTGCTGTCACATAATACAACATCAGATCTGGTTCTATGCAGTTTGGTAGAATTAACAAGCAGAACAAACATAGACCATGATCCAACAGTGCATTATGTGATTGCAAATCAGGGTCTTAGCTGTTTGCAGCTGGATGTGACTTATATGCAAGTATATGCAGCATGTTGGAATACTGTCAATTGTGTCTGTTGTTTATCATTACATAGGTTTAAGTGTATAACCAATATGATTAAAATCAGATCTCCAATGTCCTTCATGTAGATCTGACAGTGACTGCTTAGAGGGCATGTTCTGGTCAACTATGTTGTTAATATAATTGCTAATTTTATAAACCAATCAGATGAAGTGTTGTTCCTTTGTGTTTGGGTGACTGTGCAGTATGGCTAAAGAGCATCAATGTATGCTGAACAATTTGATTCACTTTCAAATTTCTGAAAGCTACATTTTCATTGGTTAATACAAAGGTCACCAGAACATGACCCCTAAGCTGGTGCTGTCAGATCTTCATGTAGGACAGTGGAAATCCAATTTTAATCAGATTGGTGCACAACAAAACTGAATAAAACACAGTCAAAGTTAAGAAATATGACAAGAAAGTTAAATAACAATTAGGATACAATTTTCTCAAGTACCTGGCTGTCTAGGCTTCAAAACAATTCCCAGCATCTATAAGCCTTAACAGTGTATGTGTAACATTAATAGATAGTTGACAGTCACGAAGGAAATTGATACCTGGTAAACAATACAAGTAATTCTATTTCCTTTCTGATCAAAGATTATAGAATATCTGAATTCACAACAGATGGGTTTTGAAATTAGCATTTAATTTAAATTAAAAACACTTGAATTATGATTATAAACATTTTGTTTTGTTAATTTTGCCTGTATCTGTAACTTAGATTTGTCCCAAAGAAATTAATGAAAGTTTAATTTCTAGTAGTGTAAAATGCATGAATCATATATTTGCTTCAAAACCAGTCTGTCTAAATGACCTGAAACTTTGGTTTAGGTATGCGATCTTGAACTAACAGTGCAGAAACCATCACTTTAATATTAAACTTGATTTTTTTTATTCCAAAATCCTTAAACACCAGTCCCTCACAAACATTGGTTATGGTACATGGTAAAACAGTAAAGTTATTATGCAAAAACTATTTTTCTTTTTTCACTTACAGTGACCTTTAAATGTCATAATCAATGGCCTCCTTCTTAACCTAAGTGTAAACCAGCTTTGGTGAAGGCAAATCATTGTGAACTTTCATTCTTTACAGTTACCTTGACCTTTGACCTTTAGAACCCAAAAATCAATAGGCTTCTACATTGCTCCATGTGCAAGTCATCCACAAAGTTTAGTCCAGGTTAGTAATGTTGAATTAATGGCATTGTTCAGAAACAATTTATCCATTTTCAATCATAGTGACCCTGACCTATAGCCTTTGACCCCAAAATGAAAAATCATCTTTTTAACCTCAATGCAAAGCAGCCACTATGTTTGGTCCAGTCTTTTATGCCAAATTGATGTTATAATGTGCAAATTATATTTCTTCTTTCAGTTAGAATGACCTCATCCTTTGACCCCAAAATTTATAATTCTCTTCCATATCCCAAGTGCAACCTATTCTTCAGTTAATGTGCCTAAATTGAATAGGAAACAGATGAACAGAAACATAACATAACATGCTCTACCTTACAGTACTCATACACAAAACAACTCACTGCAAGGCTGATTGTCAATTCTAGCAATGTTCAAAGTCCACAAATCAACCAAGGCTCTCTAAAACTTATACACAAGCTGCTGGCCAAATGTTTCAAATCACTTAATTTGATCTGAAGGTCAATTTGCCATGGCCCAGGCAGGCTAGATAAGATAATCAAGTCTTTAATTGAATCCTGGCTCTGCTTAATCAAGGAAATTATAGGGTAAAAGCAGGAAAATGATCAACTGGAAACCTTTCTAATGGAAGTCATTAAAGAGTATCCAACTACTGAAACACATTCCATCATGACCAGGTTATTTACTTGCTATTGTTCCATCCTATGTCCACCAACTATGGTAGCTCTCCAATTTATTTTCTTTTTTCTTTAAAGAAGGTTTTGTGTATAGATGGGTGGGTGGGGTTCAATGGAAGTGAATAAAAAGGCTGATTACTGCAAAACATTAATCTTTGTATGCACTAAATCAATTGTTTTCCTATATTGTTTTATCTTTGTATGCACTTAATCACATGTTTTCCTGTGCTGTTTCATCTTTATATGCACGTAATCATGTTTTCCTATACTGTTACCTTGAGTTGAGGTATAAGGAGGGGGAAAGAATATATTATAACAATTTTTCCCATCCATGGGTTTAAAAACCAGTCAGAAATGAATAAATGTGCTTTTCAGACAAGCTGATAGGGGAAAAGAAAGGTTTCACATTGTACTGTAGGTGACATCCATTAGCTGATGTCCTGTTCAGAAATTGTGAAATTTAAAAATATAGTTCTGTGGACAAGAACTGTCTTTTTTGAATTAGCAGAAAGAGAAAATGAATTCTTTAAGAATCTTTAATAACTAAAGAAATATTGCCCATGACATCTAATGAAGAGAAAATATGTTCAACAATATCTGACATTAGATGTCAGGTACATATACAGGCTTCATTGTCAGCATCCCCAGCTAAGCAAACCTTTTTTTTTCTTTCTTTCTTTTATTTTCTGCTGAAATATTTGTATGTGCTTTCTTTTTAGATGACATCAGTCACTGTCAGTATCAAAACTCCCAAGCTGCAATCCAATTTTTTAATGTCTGTTTTTGCTATAATCAACAAGTTTGTCTCTGTCAATGAGTGTGATGGTATGGTGCACCAACAATTTTAATTTATACTGCACTTTGAATTGGTGCAAAATTTGTGTAGATGTTTTGTTGCAGCAGATTTTGTTGTGGTCAGCATGATATGTAATCATAAACTTTGATGTATGTACCATGCTTGCTGCCTGTGAAGGATGAGATATGATCTGTTTGGGGGCAAGACTGGATTTTAATTAGGACTGATAGGACAATGGTCTAATAGATATGTTAATGTAAGGTCAAGTAGAGGAAACAATAAAGTAGAGATAATTCAGAGACAATTTTGGGGCCAGCTGAAATAAATGTCATAAAATTCAAGGTTTTAAGCAATCTCCCTTGCAAAATCAGCTAGTCTAAGTTCTGCGGAAAGTAGGAATTTAGCTCCAGGAAATAACAAGTATTTCTTGTTAAATTGTCCAAGGGACAGGGTCTGGGAGAATTTTAGAGATCTTGAACCAGAGAGAGATTTGGCTGCATAGAAAGAGCAAGTCTTGAAAAGGCATAAATGGAAAAATAGCTCCATACCTCTGCTACACAGTGGAAGGAGTGCATAAGATAACCAAGCTATGGTTGATGACCTGAAGAGGTTGGAGAGAGAGAGGGAGAGAAGGAAAAGAAATATGGTAATGCTGACCTGTAACCAACAATGATTTAGAAAGGACTGGAAGCTGACATGCTGGAAATTTTAGTTCAATCATTTACTTGAGTCTATGATGAAATTTGTTGTTTTGGTATAACAGAATGGCTAATTGCATTTCACATAAATTTTGTAAATCTATTTCTAAGAGAAAGTGTATTATTCAGATGTCATGTTCAATTTCATTTTGTTTATGTAATTGATTAAACTGTTATATTTTACATACAGGGGCTCATGTTGTTCTATTCTATACCTTTCCTCAGATCTCTGTTATTTCATCCATTAATTTTATATTTTTATCTGATTGTGCTTGATCCGGGCAATAACACAGTGGTCAATCATCTTATAAATAATGAAACTCAAGCGCCATAACAGGTGAGGGATCATATCTCAATTCTTCACATGCTTTAATAATGCTAAGAAAACTTATGGCAATTTGTTTTACACTCCCTCATGTAATCTTGGAAGACATTATTCATTACATTTTCATTTACTGAATATTAAATGAATAAATGATTTATTGGTAGCAAAAAAATGTTTAAATCACATAAATATTCAGTTTTTTTTTCAATCTGAGGTCCTAGGAAAGTGCTCCAGTTACATACTATTCATAAACTACTGAAGATTAGATCATTTAGAATTCCAATGTCTGCTCCCCAAGAAAATAAGTAAAACCATGTTGAGACCCTGGGATCATTACTTTGCAATTATTACTTAACTTTATTTTATGCTAGGCCATGAATAACTGGATTTTACAAATAAAGTACAAATGATAATTCAATGAAGTAAATTATAAGAAATAATTTGATTGTCACATTGATAAGAAGATAAGTGTGAAATTCAAAGTTATTCTTAGATGCTTATATCACTGTGTGGTTAAACAGCTCTCTCGCATTAAAGCTGACTCCAGTTAAAATCCAACAGGGCGGAAATATTTTTTTCTTCTTAATCTACCATTCTAATTTGATTTGGGAAGGAGAATTATGTAACTGTTTGCATTTTCTGTATGAATAATCACAAAATACAGCAAAACATAAATGGTAATCAGCGGACATTGCATGGGATTTAGTAAGAAATCTGCTACTTCAATCTGTTATATAGACAAATACACACAGTACATCATACGCTTAAGCATAAAATAAAAAGAAAATTTGCTTGATATTGAGTGAATAATGGATTTATTTCATCTCATAGGTTAAACACGTAAAAAACTTTTGGACCAACAAGGCATCATAAGAAGTATTTCATTGAAAACTCCAAGTCAATATGACCAACCATTCAGAGACAAGATAAGATGTTACTTTGTAAGTCATACTGAATGTCAGCTGGCATTATTTTTATTCTTCATAACAATGATTTTATTGCATGGGACACAAGTCATTATATATGGATATATTTTTTACAGGGACAAGTAGATTTTGTTGCTGGGCAAGTTAAATTATATTTTACTTGTCCAGTTGACTGCTCTGGTGGCCTAGTGGTTAGAGTGTCTGCCTCAGATGCGGGAGGTTGCGGGTTCGAACCCTGGCTGAGTCATACCAAAGACTTATAAAAATGGTACTAATAGCTGCCTCTCTAGGCAGTCAGCTATTAGGTTAGTGTTAGGACTGGTTGGCCTGGTGTCAGGATAATGTGACTGGGTAGGACATCATGACATATGTCTGCTGCATGATGCCCCAGTGCTAGGCTTCACTATAAACTGCCACACTGCAGACATTGTAGCGATATGACTTAAAAATTGTTTAAGCTATGTTAAAAATCCAAATCACACACACACACACACACACACACACACACACACACACACACATCCAGTCAGCAAGTTTAAAAAAATTAATTATCCAATCTTACCTTTACTGAGTAAGATTAACTTGTTACATATCTGCAGTTTATATCACAAATTAATTGATTTATATAACAAATTAACTGAATAGCATAGGAGAGCACTACTGGGTAGTACCATAGTCTGCTGTACACAAACCATCTGCTGATAATCCCTGTTGTGGGGAAGGGAGGTAGCAGAGGAAAGCTAAGTGGTACAATAAGCAACAACATCCATATTAAAGGGAGAACAACCACCAGGTGTGAATAAAAACTAGATCAGGTTATTTGGGCAACAAGGCACAGGGACTCCTGTAAACTGTTGATACAAGATCAAGATAAAACAAATTAAGCAATGAGCTGAGCCAAGCTGATCTAGATGTAACAGATACTAGCAAAAAATATAAGTTAATGAGAGGAGAAAGCAGTAAAGACATGTAAACTGGAGCTAGTAGTGATGGGTGCTTCACAAGGGTCCAGCACTCTACAATTTCTTAGCATGACCTTAAAGAGAAAAAATTTTGTGACAAAAGCAAAGTTTGTGCCATAACAATTCTAAATTATAACATGGAATGTAGGCCATCCAGTTCATTCATGGTTGCATCATTAGAATAGTACACAATAGCTTTGGCTGAAATGCAATATTGCTTAATAAAGTTAGACTGAATTTAAAGTTATGCTGCAGAAAGAAAAGTCAGGGGCCATAACCATTCTAAGTGATAATATGGACAATTTGAAATTAAATTCTATCAAGGTCTCAGCAATATAAAGCTACAGGCCACATCTGACTGGAATTCAACAAACAAAGCTTAGAAAAGTTCTGCTGTGGAAACCAACTTAGGATGGGCAATCAGGGAGCACAACTTCTGTAAATGAGATCATGGAATGCTGGAATTTACGCTTTTTTAAGGTCGCATAAATCTGAAGCTGCAGGCCAAATCTGGTTGAAATCCAACACATTTGGTGAAATATCTAGTGCAAACCAAGGTAAAAAGACCTTTGTAATGACCTAGTAATGAAGGACCTTATAATGAGGGAGTGTTGTATATGTAAGGGTTGCAAAAGCTATGATATGCTGGTATATAGAAGTGTGAACAGATAGTTGGATGGATAGATAGATGAAAATGGTGACTATGGTTGCTTATATAAGTATCCAGACATTAAAATATAATTACTCTTCTCTCTATCTGGACAACTTTTGTATTAGTAAAATTTGTCAATTTTACAGAATATTTTATCAAAAACATTAATATCTTCATTGTCAACATTGTATATCATTGCCCATTAAGTGGTCAGACATGGTCAAGGTAAATTAGGTTGCATTGTATCCATGCCTGCCAATTAAGAACACTTTGCAGGATAAAGTTTTGGTGTTTTCTTGTACAAATAAAGAATTCTGGTTTATATTTTTGATGTTTGTTTTTGTTGTTGTTTTGTAAAACTATGTTCATTGTGTACATGCACTTGCACTGTTGTTAAATCTCGATCATTGCTTGAAATGTATCTATCAACATAACATTACAGTTTGTTCTGCTCAGCATCGTGCATGACATCCATACCTGTAGCTCAGTAAATTTCCACGCTGTTTTGCATGCAAAATGAAAAAGAATGGTCTGTGTACATGTAGGTCCTGGAGTTATGGAACATCCTATTTCTGATACATAAATGAGATGTTGTGGAAGTTTTCACATGCCATTAGCAAACAAACATTGTCTGGTCATAAGACAAATCATATTATAAACAGACATTAAGCAGAAATTTAATTTAATTTAGAGAAAACTAGATCATGTTGATTATGGCAGCCATATTTGAGGTCAGATTGGTACTATTTTCATTCATGTCCAACTCAGTATCATAGTCTTCTGGTGAAAACTCCATGTTGATGTAACTTTCCATTTAACAGGAGTAGTAATAACAAGATTTTCAAGATGGCTGTTGTGAGGGCCACTCTGGATGTCAGACTGGCGCCATTTTCATTCATGACCAACTAGTCATCATAACAAGTCTTAATTTGAAAACCAATGTTGATATGACTTTCCATCTAGGAGAAGTAGCAATAGGATTTTCAAGACAGCTACTGTGGTGGCCATAATGGAAGTCTGAACAACACCATAGTCATTCAGGATGAACTAGACATCAGAAGAAGTCTTCCAGTGAAACTCCATGTCAATATGACTTTCTGTTCAAAAGAAGAAGCCATTACAAGATTTCCAAGATGGCTGCCATGGTGGACATAGTGGACCTCAGGACCAGCTATTAATTTAGGACCAAACAGACATCATTTTTAGTGAAACCCCATGTTGCAATAAGTCATATTGACACTACTGTCATTTAGGACCAACCTGACACTGTAAAAAGTCTTTTGTGACTTTAACAAGATTTCCATGATG